>OZ008341.1:10238571-10455793 GCA_963931975.1 Cataclysta lemnata | reverse complement strand
GCTTTGGAATGTTTGAAATTTATTTCTACATTGCGAGGGTACCCGTTGGCTTACAACGTGAAGTGTAAAGGTTAGAAGAATTTCGGCAAGTTAATTAGTGTCTTGGGTGGCCGAGCGGTCAGGCACCTGCCCGGATAGCAGCGGACGCGGGTTCGATTCCCGCCTCAAGATCATAATTTTCGAAATTCTTTTTCTAACCCCAAAATCTTTGTACTAATTTTTCTAACATTTATATAATGTTAAAATTAAAATCGAATAGTTTATAAAGCAAACCCAAGCTTAACAGAACGCACGGTATTTGTAAAAATATCTGCTTTGGAATGTTTGAAATTTATTTCTACATTGCGAGGGTACCCGTTGGCTTACAACGTGAAGTGTAAAGGTTAGAAGAATTTCGGCAAGTTAATTAGTGTCTTGGGTGGCCGAGCGGTCAGGCACCTGCCCGGATAGCAGCGGACGCGGGTTCGATTCCCGCCTCAAGATCATAATTTTTCGAAATTCTTTTTCTAACCCCAAAATCTTTGTACTAATTTTTCTAACATTTATATAATGTTAAAATTAAAATCGAATAGTTTATAAAGCAAACCCAAGCTTAACCGAACGCACGGTATTTGTAAAAATATCTGCTTTGGAATGTTTGAAATTTATTTCTACATTGCGAGGGTACCCGTTGGCTTACAACGTGAAGTGTAAAGGTTAGAAGAATTTCGGCAAGTTAATTAGTGTCTTGGGTGGCCGAGCGGTCAGGCACCTGCCCGGATAGCAGCGGACGCGGGTTCGATTCCCGCCTCAAGATCATAATTTTTCGAAATTCTTTTTCTAACCCCAAAATCTTTGTACTAATTTTTCTAACATTTATATAATGTTAAAATTAAAATCGAATAGTTTATAAAGCAAACCCAAGCTTAACCGAACGCACGGTATTTGTAAAAATATCTGCTTTGGAATGTTTGAAATTTATTTCTACATTGCGAGGGTACCCGTTGGATTACAACATGAAGTGTAAAGGTTAGAAGAATTTCGGCAAGTTAATTAGTGTCTTGGGTGGCCGAGCGGTCAGGCACCTGCCCGGATAGCAGCGGACGCGGGTTCGATTCCCGCCTCAAGATCATAATTTTTCGAAATTCTTTTTCTAACCCCAAAATCTTTGTACTAATTTTTCTAACATTTATATAATGTTAAAATTAAAATCGAATAGTTCGTTTTTTAACTTTAAAGTTCTGAACCAAACAAGTAGTAGTTAGAAATAAATTATTATGGCTAACCATAATCTATGGGCAGAACTTTTTGTTAAAAAACGGAGTATGTGTTCACTTTTATGTTTGAAATAAAAAACTTTCTGTTGTACTGTTTCTAATCTATGTTTGTATTTTAATAATTTTCAAATAACTTTCTTGTTTAAAGGAGTTAACTGCATGTTACAACTTTTAGAATTTGGCTTAGGTCGTCGCTTTCTTACAACTGAAATTAAATAAATATAAATGATTAATGTACTATATTTAATACCAATTATGAATAAAATATTATATTTAAGATTTCAACTGACCATGCAACACCTTACTCTCTTTTCATATCTCAATTTTTTCGATTCATCTCTAACTTCAGAAACTTTATTCTATATTATCAAGACTTTATTCTAGTTTACAACTTTAATTTAAAGCATCGATATTGATTTTTACCATGTGATCAAAACATCACTATTTTTGCAGAGGTTATTGTTTTGAATGAAATTATTAATATTACATCCAATTGTAGCATAAAAAATACATAAGAATGTAAAATTGTTAATGAACTACTCACCGAAGCTCATCCAGAGGAAATTGGGCCATAAAAAAACCGTTGTGTTGTTTTTTGTACAGATTTCAAACCACAAATTTCACACTTTTTATACTTCATGCTGAAGATGATTTACCAATATTTATGTTTATGTAGCACACTTTCAGAAGCTGCTTAAGAATTTGAAACTACAATTAACTGCCGATCAACACAAACTTTAATATAATTTAATTGTTTTTATTTACACTATACGACTAAACGACCGTTGCGCTGACAGATGAATGACATTTCTCCAAAGAACGAGAAAGGTATAGAGTGAGACAGATATAGTCGCCATTAAAATTCACTTCTGTTTCATAGAACGTTTTTGTTGTATGAAGTTGCGACAGACTGCTGGTGAGTGAAGGCTACTATGAAACCTGACAGCTGTCTGCAATAACAACAGCGTTTCTGTGAAATTGTGTCACAGAAACACAAGCTGAGGCAGTACCTTTTGGCCATGCACAAGACAATATTTTTTTTTTGTTAAATTCTCCCTATATTTTAGGGAAGGCAAAGGGTTATTTTTTGTTAACTTATTTTTCTTATTTGTTGTCTGTGTTGTTTTTGTGCTGGTCAATAAAAGTTTTTCTTTATTTCTTTCTGTCAAGTGTCAACGCAACTTTACAAAAGTGGCGCTTGTGATGAGAAAAAGGACTCTACGGGTACAAAAAGAGCGGGAATCCGGTGAGTTTATGAAGATTTACCTTTGATTAGACAATTACATGAACGACTTATTTACCCTAACACTTTGTGTTTTACTCAACGCATAATATTTGTTTTGTTGTAATGCAGAACAGTTTTATTATTGATAAAAATATTAATTGTGTCTAAATTGACCGTGTTTTTCGTGTATTTTTTGGCTAGGATTTCTTTCATATGCACATAATTTATTTATTCAGAAATAATGTATCTGAGAAAAGATGTTGCATTTCAATGGTCATTTCTCGATAATCAACTATCTACCGCACTCAGAGACGTCAAATAACGTTAATGAGTACTTAACGTCAAAACATGACAATTTAAAACTAGTCGCTATTCTTGCCGAGTCTATGGTCTAGATTTGAATGAAAATTTTTGACATTAAATACTCATTAAAGTTAATTGACGTCTCTGAGTGCGGCAGTAAGTATATAATCTAAAGATAATCATAAGTTTTTTTCATGCCTTTAAAATTGCTACAGCTATCAAATAAAGACAACCCATACATGACCGCAATCAAGCCAAAAGTGACAACATTTCATTTTTTAAACATACCTTTATTACTCGGAGTAATTAGGACTTATTTACTCTGAGCTTTATTATGATGTTATATGAAATTAAACCGAAAATGAAGACACCCATATTTCTTATTTATTTTGGATTCCGTCGTTTTCATACAAAAAATCATGATTGAAATGCCGGTCATTCTAAAAAGACGTAAGCACCAAATGTCGTCATTGTCGTGGACGAATGGCGAAATCACTCTTCACTCGAAAAATAAAAAGATCACTTGTCAAAATTGACGACTGGCGTTTCCAGTGTCGAAAATTAAAACATTATATCTGAAATGTTTGAAATTAATTTCAAAGTAAAATACGTTTTAAATTAAAGTTTATGAAGGATTTCAATTTATTGCTACCATAATAATGTTAATTTCGACGATGACAATTAATGACATTGTTGTTTATGACTGATGTCTGTTATCATGTCTACGATATCTTTTTATTCTTCCATCTAGGAAGGCAAACGTTTTAATTCATACATCTACGACTGTGACGTCATTGCATGTTTTTTACATTTTTTTTTTTACTCTGTAAATAAGTGATAAAAAAAAAAATTAATAAAAATTTTTTCGAAGTCAGGATTGGAAAATAAAGAAACGGTATTTTTATTTTGGGAGATTGTCATTTTTTAAATGTTGTCAATTACACACTGTGCGTGGGTATCCATCATTCTTAGTAATTGAAAAAGTTTTCTTAGTTAATTAACGTCTTGCGGAGGGTGTGGGTTTGAAATCTACACTTGGACACAATTCTTTTCGAATTTTTGTGACCTGTAGGCCTATTCCCTAACTTTTTTTGACAGTTGAAAGTGATGATCACCGAACTATTTACTAATACATTGCTGTTAGCACATGACAAGTGTCACAATAGCATTATAGTAAAGTAGTAATGGATAAGTAAATAGTTCGGTGATCATCACTTTCAACTGTCAAAAAAAGTTAGGGAATAGGCCTACTGTAGAGCCAATCCAAAGACACATCAGGACAATTTTTTTCAAAATTTCATTTATTTCTAACTATTTATCAAACATATTAATGATAAATGTGTCCATTATAAGAATACATTAATTATTAACATTAATTCAGAAGGTTACACATGTATGTATTCATAAATGATCTTTATCTATTCCAAGGCATAGTGGTCCCATGACATTAATTATAATATCATAAACCAAATAGGGGAGCAGCATTCCTGGTGTATCATCCCGTAATGCTGGAGTTAACATGTTTAAAATAATAATATAATTTCCTTTGGTAGTAAAAATGGGAAAATATAAAGATTAATTGCAATTTACAATTCTTTGTTTTTTCTTCAAGATATAAATAAATTACCAATCACAGATATGAAATTGACTTAAGTGGTAGTAAACTTTGATTATTTAACTACTTAATATCAAACTAAACTATCATAATTAAAACACTAATTTAGTAAGTACTGTAATTCAAGAGTATTAATCTATAAATATTAAATTTAAGTACTAAGTACCTATTTTTTAACACTTTCACAGCACAGCTGGCTGTACTGGTACTACAGCAAATAAGCTTTTCTGTAGTACCAGACCAGCTGTGCCTTATAGTTAAAAAATATTTAATTCCATACACAATCACAAAAGGCTATATACATAAAATAATATACTATAATATAGAATATTTACTAATTCCAAATCTCCTTCCTACTTCCTACTTGGCTCTCTAATAAATTGTATGGGAATGATAACATACAACAAAAGTAAAAAAAATAATAAACGAAACAATCAATACACCTAGGGCATCAATTTGAGACTAAACATGAAAAGTAAGTTAACACCAGGGATTGCAAGGCACACATTGCTTTTAATTGGTGCAGAAAACCCAGAATCAGACAAAATTTTGACGCATCAACTTCCATTTTATTAAAACTCAGCTGTAAAAACAATCTCATATCACTTACCAGGACTATACAATTCTGCAAGTTCCTGTGCACCACGGTGTCGCGGTCCCCAACGGGGTTCAGTACCTACTTCACTAGGTAATTGTATATTAGCATTAGGATCATCCTCTGTCATAGAATGTTCAAGGATTTGTCTCTCAGTTTTTACTGGTGCTAATAATGTTGTAGCCATAGTACTCGCATAATCAAAACGATCACAACTTATGCCACTAAGACAATCCCTTTTTGAGCAGGGTGGAATAGGTAGAGGTAAAGCCATAGCTACAAAATGAAGATACCGAAACACAAAGGAAATTATGCTGTTAACGACAATATCGCAGGATTGATAAAGAAAAGAAAATAGATACAGTCAATCATCATCACATTCCAGTTGAAAATTGACAAATTTGACAATACATTATTGACAATGACAGTTTTTTTCTTAAATTCTCCCTATATTGTAGGGAAGGCAAAGGGTCTAGCCCATACAGCCATGTCTTTAGTGTATATTTTATCTGTAGTATTACGAAATAATGAGTGGGTGAAATAAATGAATGAAATGAATTTTACGTTAAAATATGAATGTCACATATTTTAACGCATCGAGGGAGTGCTGGGCGCGAATTGAATGGTAATAGAGTTCATGATGGTGAGTGATAAGGTGGACAAAACCACTTTTTACAGTGGTTTTTACCACAACATCAAACACATCACAAGACTCATTTTCAATGATTCTGCATAATTGCACATCAACACGGATCCTTGTGCATCAAAATAACACCACTTTCCCTGCACAAAATCCACTTTGTAACAATTTTTGAATAATCGAAAATAAATCTGACTGACACCACGAAACGCGCCAAACACTCCCTGACAATAGGGTCAGTTCTGACATGATTCTCTAAACATAAAACTAAATTTAATATCAGTCTCTCCTTTTCATACTATATTGAGAATGACAGAGAAACACTGTTGTCAAATTAGTCTTAGGTTTAGAGAATCGTGGTCAGAATCGACCCTAATGACATTTTTATTTAAGCACTTTTTTTAAATTTTATTAAAATTATTTTTAACAAAGATTCTAGCCCATACAGTCATGTCTTAAGTATTAGGTTGGGGAAAAAGTCTTTTCGCATTATAGTATGCATAAACTTGTAATAAAATCTCTTTGGCTATACTATTTGTATCTGGCTGGTTTTGATATCATTAAAAGTTTAAATTTTAAAGAACATAATTCCAAATTCAAATTACGAAAATGTGTGATTTTCATTTGTTTTTCGTACCGCCAAGATGAGTGAATCTAATGAAGAAATTCGATACATTTTAAAATTTTACTACAAAAAAGGTAAAAATGCAACGCAAGCCGCGAAAAAAATTTGCGATGTTTATGGACCTAGTGCAGTGTGGGTCTGTGAGAGTAGCACAAATTTTCAATCCGGAAATTTTGATGTCAAAGATGCACGTCGCTCTGGTCGCCCTATTACAGATAAAATGGATGCCATTTTTGAAAAAGTGGAGCAAGATCGGCATGTCAGTAGTTACGACGTAGCTGAAGAACTGGGAATTGACCACAAAACAGTTTTGGCGCATTTGAAAAAAACTGGGTACACAAAAAAGCTCGACATTTGGGTACCTCACGAGCTCACTGAAAGAAACCTAATGAACCGTGTACTCATTTGTGATTCTTTATTACGACGTAATGATATCGAACCATTTTTGAAGAAGCTGATAACTGGTGATGAAAAGTGGATCACGTACGACAAGAACGTGCGAAAAAGGTCGTGGTCAAAGGCCGGTCAGGCTTCACAGACTGTGGCGAAACCCGGGTTAACTCGCAACAAGGTGATGCTGTGTGTGTGGTGGGATTGGAAGGGCATTATTCATTATGAGCTGTTACCACCAGGCAGGACCATCGATTCTGAACTCTACTGCGAACAACTGATGTGATTAAAGCAAGAAGTTGAGAGAAAGCGGCCGGAATTAATCAACAGAAGGGGTGTGGTTTTTCATCATGATAACGCTAGACCTCACACATCTTTAGCCACTCAGCAAAAATTAAGAGAATTTGGCTGGGAGGTGTTAATGCATCCGCCGTATAGTCCTGACCTTGCACCTTCAGATTTCCACCTGTTTCGGTCTCTTCGGAATTCTTTAGGCAGTGTCAGGTTAACATCACGAGTGGACTGCCAAAACCACTTGTCGCGGTATTTTGACCAGAAGTCCCAAAATTTCTATAGCAATGGGATCATATACCTACCTACAAGATGGCAAAAAGTTATCGAACAAAATGGTACCTACATATTTGAGTTAAATGTAAATAAACTATATTAAAAAATGTTTTGAATTTTCTTAAAAAATGCGAAGAAACTTTTTCCCCAATCTATTATAAATATTATTTTATTCCATATTCATATGAATAATGAGAGAGTGAAATTAAAAAATGAAATGAATATTAAAATATGGATATCACACATTTTAACGCATTTAGGCAGGTCTTGGCGCGAATTGAATGGTGACAGAGTTAATGATTGAATAAAAAAAATATTTTAATTTTAATGATTAGGTGGATTTAAGTGATGAGGTGGAAAATATATCACTTTTTATAGTGGTCTTCACCACAACATCGAACACATCACAAGACTTATTTTCAATGATTCTGCATAATTTCACATCATTACGGATGCTTGTGCATAAAAATAGCACCACTTTAACTGCACAAAATCCACTCCAAAACAATTTTAAATTATTGAAAAAAAAAATCTGACTGACACTACTTAACCCTTTCCATACGGGCGTCAACTATAGTTGATTTCACAGTGGCCTCTCTGAGTACGGCTGTCAACTATAGTTGATTTTGCATAGACTCTAGAAAAACATTTATTATAAAATATGTGTCCATGGCATAACGGTAATAAACACATAAATTCAAAATTGACATGTTGGTTATTCCTATACCATAGACTAAACAATAAAAAATAGTGTCCTTTCCGGCACAAAAACCCCGCGAAATTCCCTTTAACTTTAGTGTCAACTATTTTTGCCTCCCGTACTACAGTGTGGTCATCGGTTGAATTCAAAATGGCGGATTTGTAGTGAAGATATGAACATAAAAATGGGTATATCAATATTATTTTTCCTTATACTATCGGGTAGTTAATAAAATTCTCAAAAACTTTTTAAATGAAATTAAATCAGTTACGTGATGAACGTGACCAGTGCATGTTGTGAAAAAAACGTACCTACTTATCATAATTGCATACATACATACATTTATTATCCCTTCATTTATTTTGTACACAAGAAATCTTTATCTAAGATTGTTTCTTTAATTTTTTTAAATTAGTGATTTTTTAAATTAGTGTCTTTATTATTACATAATATAAGGGTATCATATCGATTATCGACACAATTAATAAGCCTTGACGATTTGTCGATAACTTTAAACAGTAGTAGCACATCACTATAGTACAACAGTAAATTTTGCTAAAAATGAACAGTGATATTTTGTGATTTTTAGACTAATAATTGTAGTTGTAATAATTTTTAGACTAATAATTGTAATAATTGTAGTATAAATGAAAAAATCTGGTTAGTTATTGAGTTCACTTTACAAAATCATAAACATTTCGTAATAAATTCAGTGATTAGTGCCATTAAGTGAAAGTTCCGATTGCACTCAACATTTATTTTTTGTATTTTTTTTACGTAATATTAACAATAACGTGAATGTTATTTCAATAAAATATTAGTTAATGAATACATACTCAAAATTTCAATAACTTAGCGCTTATAGTTTTAGATATATCGTAAAGTGAAGTGAAGCTATATTTCCGTGTAGTGCAAAAAGTGCCCGTATTTGGGGGTGACATTGGTTTCCAGCAGCCTGTAGGTAAAAGGTTAAAACCCGCCAAACACACTTTTTTTTTTAATTCTCACTATATTTTAGGGAAGGCAAAGGGTCCAGTCCATGCAGCCAAGTCTTTAGTGTATATTTTATCTGTAGTCTTATGAAATAATGAGTGGGTGAAATGTATGAATGAAATGAATTTTACGTTAAAATATGGGTGCCAGATATTTTAACGCATCTAGGGAGTGCTTGGCGCGAATTGAATGGTAACAGAGTTAATGATGGTGCTTGATGAAATGGATAAAACCACTTTTTATAGTGATCTTCACCACAACATCAAACACATCATGAGACTTATTTTCGATGATTCTGCTTAATTGCACATCAACACGGAAGCTTGTGCATCAAAATAAAAACACTTTCACTGCACAAAATCCACTCTGTAACAATTTTTGAATTAGTGAAAATAAATCTGACTGACACCACGAAACGCGCCAAACATTCTCACACTCTTTTTTTAAAATTCTTCCTGTATTTTAGGGAAAGCAAAGAGTATAGCCCCATAGAACCATGTCTTAAGTATATTTTACTCTATATATAGAATAAAAAGCGAGTGGATTGATTGAATGAAATTAATTTTATATTCAAATATGGGTGTCATATATTTTAACGCATCTATAACAGAGTTCATGATGGGGACTGAGAAGGTGGTGAAAACCACAATAAAATTCTAAATATCAAAACATCACTAGACTTATTTTCAATAATTAAAATTAATCATATTTTTTGCATATTATTTAGTCAAACTGATCAGTCACAAACTCTTATCAATAATTTTGATAAATCTTATTAAAGAATCAACATTTGGGGCAAAAACAAAACCCGGGCGTATAATTAGAAACTAAATGTAATTTTCAAATATCTTACTTTATTCATTTTTGATACATTTCTGCGTAGTTTAATCTTAATTTATTTTAGTTTAACACGCGAGGTAGTATAGGCCGTAGGCAAAGATTATTTATTTTTATAAGTATTCAAATTAATTTAAGAAACTTACTAATCAAAATTTTTTGGATGTATAGACATTTTTCTACTGCTGCCCGTATATTAAAACTAGATTAAAAAGCAACCAATAACAAAATAACCAGTCTGTCGCAACTTCATACAGAAAAAACGTTCTATGAAACTTAAGTGAATTTTAATGGCGACTATATCTGTCTCGCTCTATTCCTCAACCTTTCTCGTTCTTGGGTGAAAAGTCATTCATCTGTCAGCGCAACGGTCGTTTAGTCGTATAGTTTAAATAAAAAACAATTATATTATATCAAAGTCTGTGTTGATCGGCAGTTAAATGTAATTGCAAATTCTTAAGCAGCTTCTGAAAGCGTGTTATATAAACATAAATATTGGTAAATCTTCTTCAGCATGAAGTATAAAAAGTGTGAAATTTGTGGTTTGAAATCTGTACAAAAAACAACACAACGGTTTTTAAGGCCCAATTTACTCTGGATGAGCTTCGGTGAGTAGTTCATTAACAATTTTACATTATTTTGTATTTTTTATAATACAATTGGATGTAATATTAATAATTTTATTCAAAACATTAACCTGTGCAAAAATAGTGATGTTATGATCACATGGTTAAAAATCAATATCGATGCTTTTAATTAAAGTTGTAAACTAGAACAAAGTCTTGGTAACAATAATAATACATAATAATTTATTCATTTTACGTCATCAAAGCTAAACTTAATACAATTTGATTTAAATAAATAAATAATTTGTTTAATTACAGATGTTTCGTGCATTTTTTCGGTTTCTGAAGTTCGAGATGAATCGAAAAAATTGAGATATGAAAAGAGAGTAAGGTGTTGCATGGTCAGTTAAAATCTTAAATATAATATAAATAAATAAATATTTTTACACTCACACCTATCAGCTAGCCCAAAGTAAGTAGCCTAAGCACTTGTGATATGGATACCAGATGACGGACATATTTTTAATATAATTATGTATATAAATGTTGACAATATACTACATAAACATATACACAACCATGACTCGGAAACAAACATTTGTGGTCATCACAAAGTTTGCCCCTACCAGGATTCGAACCCGGGACCTCTTGGCCAATACCCAGCAATCTGAGCATTCGACCAAGGCGGCCGTCAAATTTATTAATTATTGGTATTAAATATAGTTCTATAATCATTTATATTTATTTAATTTCAGTTTTAAGAAAGCGACGACCTAAGTCAAATTCTGAAACTTCTAACATGCAGTTAACTCCTTGAAAGAATAAAGTTATTTGAAAATTAATAAAATACAAACATAGATTATAAACAGTACAATAGAAAGTTTTTTTATTTCAAATATCAAAGTGAACACATACTTCGTTTTTTAATAAAAGTACTGCCCATAGATTATGGTTAGCCTTGATAATTTATTTATAACATCTACTTGTTTGATTCAGTACTTTAAAGTTAAAAAACGAGGTATAGTGTCTCAGTAGAAATTTTAAAATTATTGTTTTTAATAAAGTGCAGGTCGATGCGTTCATCGATATCGATAAAATTTTGAATAGCAGGTGGCACATCTCTATTTTGCCCTTTAGGTTGGCAGAACTCTTTGTTTATCAGTTTTTAGGTTGGCTACGTTGAGGTACTTAATTTTGACATTTAGTCGGATTAATTTTGCTCTATGGAGTCCCGTCTCTTCTTACGTAGTATTGTATTCTCTTTGAAAATAACCTCCAAAGTTCTTTTACGTCAAAGTTGTGGTGACAATAAGATAGGCAGCGAAAATGGTACGTTATAATCCAATAAAATATCGTCAATCTAATAAAGAACCATGCAAGCAATGCATAACATTGGTTATCACCAATAATTGATGTAATTTTCTTAGTATATTTTATATTTATTTCTCTAAAATTGTTAAGCTTGTATAAGATTAGCGGCTAAGTAATCTTCTATTTCAAATGCATATCAAATCTATTTTATTCTAAATTATTGTATTATTCGTAATAAATATTGCGTTTTATGTAAAGGAACCGAATTAATTATGTTTTTAGGTTATTTGAGTCTTATTTGAGTCTCGTTATATTATTACAGGGTAAAGTTAAATGTTCTGAGCTTCGCACGAAAGATAAAAAAGAGCTCTTTAAACAACTGGAAGAGCTGAAAAAGGAATTGACAAGTCTTAGAGTAGCTAAAGTGACTGGAGGTGTTGCTTCAAAACTGTCAAAAATGTAAGTTTACACGGAAGTTTAATTGTATTAATGTTTGAGTGGCTTGGGAATGGGATTAGTATATACATCCACTTTAGAGAATAATAAATTTCTTAACAAAAATTGTAGACAAATGAAACTTCTGGCCCTAAAGTCGCAAACATTCCTTTCAAGGAATGACATACTTAATATGTAGGTAAACATTTTCTATTTTGAAAATGCGTTCCTTACTAAGAGAAATATCTATATTTTATTAATATATATGTAACACTATAACTGTGTTACTAGCATGTTTCTAAAAATTCATAGCAAATAAAATTTCAGGCTTAGTTGTGTGCACTGTTGGGTGGGTCCTAATAGCACTTTCACTCTATATGACATACACTGCGTCCCACGGCCATGCCACACGGAGGGAAAGTATATTCAGTATTGAACGTAGTATATTTTACTAAAAGAAGACATTGTTTTATTTTTAATAATAAGTAGAACTGCATTCACAGATTTTTTTAAAATCACCTACCTCAACCGGGAATCGAACCCGCCAAATGTGATAGAAAAATTACATGTATTTTATAATAGCGTTTGAAAGGGCTACTCATTAGCATTATTTTTTCCTAAATAACCTAGCATATTAAATGAAACTAAGATCATAAAATTTTCCATTTTATTTAAGAAAAAATTAATTTATCAAATGCTCAAAATGTGATCCGTTCTGTTGTATACAAATTCTCACTCTTTTATTATTATTATGTACCTACACCACGGAAATCTCGTATCTCAAGTGGGTAGGTCTTTGAAATGATAATGTTAATTGTTGGAAGCATGGCCAAGTCAGAGGAAATTTCCCTGAACAAAATTTTAAATAAAATGAAAAATTTTATGATCTTAGTTTCATTTAATATTTAGGAAAAAATAATGCTTATGAGTAGCCCTTTCAGACGCTATTATAAAATACAAATAATTTTTCTATCACATTTGGCGGGTTCGATTCCCGGTTGAGGTAGGCGATTTTAAAAAATCTGTGAATGCAGTTCTACATATTATTAAAAATAAAACGATGTCTTCTTTTAGTAAAATATCCTACGTTCAATATTTAATATACTTTCCCTCCGTGTGGCATGGCCGTGGGACGCCCTGTATAGTATAGCTATTTATTTTATTGTATATTTCAATTAACAACTCTTCATTTATGTAGACAAACAATGTTATAACAGATTTGAGAAAATTATAATACTATTATGTATCAACTACTTTACTATTCACAGTGAAGGCATGTGTTGAGGTGACAAATAATCTTTCAGAGATTGCATTACTGAAATGTAAAGACAGCTATGATTATGACCCTTTCATATCTCAAACTTTTAGTTTAGGGTTTGGAAAGTCTCAACAATTTTCAAAGTCCCGGGACTGAGATTTTTGAGAATTAAATTTTACTATTTGATTTTAATTTTAACATTATATAAATGTTAGAAAAATTAGTACAAAGATTTTAGTGGTTAGAAAAAGAATTTCGAAAAATTATGATCTTGAGGCGGGAATCGAACCCGCGTCCGCTGCTATCCGGGCAGGTGCCTGACCGCTCGGCCACCCAAGACACTAATTAACTTGCCGAAATTCTTCTAACCTTTACACTTCACGTTGTAAGCCAACGGGTACCCTCGCAATGTAGAAATAATTCTTTTTCTAACCACTAAAATCTTTGTACTAATTTTTCTAACATTTATATAATGTTAAAATTAAAATCAAATAGTTTATAAAGCAAACCCAAGCTTAATCGAACGCACGGTATTTGTAAAAATATCTGCTTTGGAATGTTTGAAATTTATTTCTACATTGCGAGGGTACCCGTTGGCTTACAACGTGAAGTGTAAAGGTTAGAAGAATTTCGGCAAGTTAATTAGTGTCTTGGGTGGCCGAGCGGTCAGGCACCTGCCCGGATAGCAGCGGACGCGGGTTCGATTCCCGCCTCAAGATCATAATTTTTCGAAATTCTTTTTCTAACCACTAAAATCTTTGTAATGAAATTTTAATTGAGTTAAGTTCTGGTGAAATATTTTAATAAAAAAGCAAATTTAAGTAAAAATGTATAAAATGAAATTCTAGGAATTTGAACGTTAATTTCAATCTGAATAGTTGGTAGATACAATTAAAAATGGATATAACAACATGGCTCACCCCTCACATTCTCATGACTTACGGACATTTTCACAAAAAGCTATGTCACTTCTGCAAGTTTTTATTTCTGTAATTTGATGTGGGCACTCCAAACATAATTTTGTAACAAATTATAGTAACTTAATAATAAATGTTATAATATTGTGTATTATTATTTTCAGACGTGTTGTAAGGAAAGCCATTGCCCGTGTCTACATTGTTTACCATCAAAAAATAAAGGTGAATTTGCGAAACCACTACAAAAACAAGAAATACAAGCCTCTTGACTTAAGACCCAAGAAGACCAGAGCTATGCGCAAGGCTCTAACGAAACATGAAGCAAAAATCAAGACGAAGAAGGAAATAAGGAAGAAATCCATTTTCCCCCCAAGAGTGTATGCTGTTAAAGCTTAAAATATAAGTAAAGAGAGAAAATAATGGTTTTTTTTCATGGGTCCGTACTTTTACTATCTTTTGCTTAAAAAGCCTGTTTTTTTTTTGCAAAACAGTGTGTACCCCAAATCTTTCCCGTGGGTGTCGTACAAGGCGACTAAGGATAAATCTGAATATGATTAGGAATGGCCAGCAGCGTTCCTCTTATACCACCTAGGCTAGCAATGTACTGCGACTTTTGTTCCCGATAAATGGCAATAGGCTCGCCGCCTATTACATGGGACTTGACATATTTGGCGAAACGTGGGTGCTAGTTCACCTCTGCCTACTCCTTTGGAGATATAGGCGTGATTTATGTATGTATGTATGCGCTTAAATCAGGCACTCTCACACAATTGACAAAAAAGGGACAACATTTTAGATTTAAACATTTCTTCCACAAAACATGGCTTAAATATTTAAATTGTCTCTATTTATACATCATCATCCGCTTGGTGGCGGGCTGCGAATGGCGAATTCTCCACTACCAGTGCTGGTTTAAGACGAACGCACCTTTCAGAGGCGAACACGCCGAAGTCTAATAGTCTAAATGGTGTGCAAGTGAAATCCAAAGAGTATATATAACACTAGTGAAATCTTTGTTTGCCGTGTGGTGACGGCAGAGTAGAATACAATTCTCACCGCCCCCATCTTTCCCGTGGGTGTCGTACAAGGCGACTAAGGGTAAAGACAGCAATGAGTAATGGGCAGCAGCATTCCTCTTGTACCATCTAGCAATATAACTGCGATTTATGTGCCCGATAGATGGCAATAGGCTCGCCACCTATTACATGGGACCTAGTGAAATTGGCGATAAGTGGGTGTTAATTCACCTCTGCCTACCCCTTAGGGGATAAAGGCGTGATTTATGTACGTATGTATGTATGAAATCTTTGTATGGGATCTTAGGAAACGTCGCACACTTGCCGGCATAGACTAAACAGTATATTTGGCTAGCCGGAGTTGAGTCGGCTGATTCGTCCGAATCTGTCAAAAACCTTCAGATTTCGGATGACGTCATCGGGAAAAATTCCTTCGGCGCGGACGGTACTGTTAATTCCATAGAGGACATGGTTAATTCAGTATTTTCGATTCCATTAGCGCGGACGGATCTGTTAATTTAGTATTTTCAATTCCTTCGGCGCGGATAGGTGTGCGAGGCTTTCGCTACTTCGGCGCGTTTTCCGCGGATAAGTGTGCGTTCACCATTTAAGCAACCTACTGCTCAATATATTCCCATTGATCTATACTTGTGGGTAGAGTGCGCGTCAGTTAAGTCTGCGCGTGGTCAAATTTGGAACTAAAACTTCGTCTGCTATTTTGTTTGTTTGCCAATGTTAAGCCGGGTCTCCTGCGCCGAGTTTATCGTGTTTGGGCAGATAGGGGCGTGGCCTATCAAAAAAGTTTCCCCGCGACGAACGGATGACACGGCGCAGGAGACCCGGCTATAACGAGCAGCGCCACCCCTCGCGCGCAGACTTTTCTGGAGCACATTCTAGTTAGTCAACTTTTACGACACCCATGGGCCATGGGACGAGTCGGGACTGGCCAATTCTACGTAATCGTCAACTGAAGTCAATGATAAAAGCAACACAAAAGATGCATTCAGAACTTATCCTAAGGCTCTGTGGGCCGAAAGAGGCAACTTTTAAAACAATCTGAGACAATTTAACACAGTGTTTACAATTCTGAAAAAAATATATGTATAAGTTAAGGATTTATTCTAGTCAAATTCGCATTCACTTATAAGATTTATTAAACTTCACTCGAAAAAAATCCCAAAGCAACCCCTTTTTACTAAAATTTTTTCAATATTATGACGAAACTACTGATAATTTAAATTTAATTCTTGCGCACAATTAAAGCCATTAAATATTTATAGACATATTCGCAGTGTTTGACTTGATAAAATAATTGTTTTAATTATAATGTTTAAATACCTATAAAATGAGCGACTGTTGCGTTCGACTCCGTTCGATCAGGCGCACGTTGGTGCTCATAGACGACGGACCTGTGCCAATTTTTTGAATTTTTTCCGCTTCGCTTTTATCGTGCATCATCAATGAACTTCTGACGTCATGCTCTAAAATAATATCATAGTGCCATAGTATAAGAATATCGGTAGATGTTATAATGAAGATAGCTACGATTTTTAATAATTCATATTTTGTCGAGCTCGCCAGCGAAGTGGTATAGAGCGCTTAGCTTGCGATTACGTAAACTAAGCAATGGTTGCTGAAGCCGTTCATTAGATGGGTGACCAAAATTTTATTATCTCGAGTTCCTTCGTGCTTCGGAAGCACAGTGTGTGTTTGGCAGTGTTGGGAAAAATTTAATTAAAAATAACAATTGATTAATGGTTAATTGTGAAATATCAACTAACAATTGATTAATTGTTAATTGTACATACATACATAAATCACGCCTATATCCCCGAAGGGGTAGGCAGAGGTTAACATTGATAATTGTGATTACAATTAACATTTAATCAATTGTTATTTTTAATTGTATTTTAAATTATAAATAATGTAAATAATATAAGATGGAGGAGTGGCTTTGGAGTAGAATTTGATCGTCTACAACGCTTGTTTGATGCTTGAGTCAAGCATTTGAAAGATTTGTGATTTATTTGACCACACCACAATATATAATGAACAGAAACACAGAAAATAAACGTGCTTAACTCAAGCTGATTTATGCTTGAATCAAGCATTATAAGATTTGTGATTTGTTTGACCTAACAACATGTAATGAACAGAAACACATAGAAAATGAATGTGCTTGACTCAAGCTGATTGATGCTTGAGTCAAGCATTATAAGATTTGTGATTTGTTTGACCTAACAACATGTAATAAACTGAAACACATAGAAAATTTTCGTGCTTGACTCAAGCTGATTGCTGCTTGAGACAAGCATTATAAGAATTGTGATTTGTTTGACCTAACAACATGTAATGAACAGAAGCACATAGAAAATGAATGTGCTTGACTCAAGCTGATTGATGCTTGAGTCAAGCATTATAAGATTTGTGATTTGTTTGACCTAACATGTAATGAACATAAAAAAAAATTAGAAATAAGTGCATGCTATTATTCACCATTCTTTATAAAGTTATACAAACATATGCGATTTAAAACAAATGTCATAGTTTTCAAACTGTTATTTAAGCCATTATGATTTGACTATGACATATTTCATTTTGGAGTTTAAGCCAAATAGATTTTTTTCTATCCAGTTGGTAGAATGTAGGTTAAAGCATTTTGCCATACTCTGCAAGACAATGAAAATAACACTTAAACCACTTTGCCTGCAACCGTCAGCAGAACAAAGGGGCAGTTAAATCATTTTGCCTTACTCTATTATGTGGCTATTTTGAGTGAAGCGACATTTATTTTCAAAATTATTATCATTACAAAATGAAGAATGTAACCAGAATATGGGTTTTATAAATCAAAACTAGTTTGTAAGACTTTCAGGCAAAATTAACAAACCGTTTTTTTGCAATGAATTTTTTTCTGCAATATAAACTTTGAAACGCTCTCCTGTAAAATTCAAAAAATGTCGCTTAAACCAAATAGGCTTTCACCTCTCGATTATTATTATGAGCCCAACCAACTTTTTACTGACTACCCCCGAATACAGAAACGTTACTCAAATTTTGAGCACTGCTTAAAAAGTTAAGTGGACAATACTTTGGAGAATTTGGATGGGAAAATGTCAATTTTGACAATACTTAAATGTTATGCAGGACTCAAACTTTGAGTAGCGTTTTAGTATTAGGAGGTTAGGTAGAGGAATGAATATTAGTTGCAATGATTGAAACAAATTTATTATGGACATTAAATTTATTACCTTCATTCAAATTTAAAGAAGACCAGAAAAAAAATGGGATGGATTTTGTTCACAACTGGAGGGTAGATTATTTCTCAAATCTTTTTTCTTATTTTGTTTATGATTGACATCAATAACGGTATCTATAGATTCAAAATAAGAAATATTCCAAAATTTCACATCATTATCATGAGAACACGAAGCTATATATTGTCCATCATGACTTATGTCCAAACATTCAACAGGCAACTTGTGCTGACCTACTACTCCAAGTTGACGCTGTGGAAACATATGTGCTGCTCGTAAAATTCCGTCTTCACCAGATGTCACAACAATGTTTTGTGTTATGGGTACCATGCATTGAATGGCATGTTTATTTCCAATAAATTCATCACTGTGCAAACCGAATTGCTTCCAATGGAACAAGTATAATTTTCCTATGGACGATCCAACCAATAACTTTGTTTCTGACCGAAATAAACCCATACATGTTAGTTCAGAGTCGTAATCTTCTGAAGTTGTGAAAATTTTGCTGAAAATAAACAAACTTATTAATTTCTATGAAATTACTTCGTTACATTGCCATAAACTTTGTTATATGTATTTACCTAATATTTTATTTTCATACAAATTTTCAGGTGGCGAATACTGGGCGAGGGCTAAGGAGCTCGTTAGCGCAGTGGAATAGCGCGCTCGGACTCCGGTGGCGTAAACTAAGCAATGTTCGCTAAGCATTGGATGGGTGACCAACAATTTATTAAGTATAGTTCCTCCGTGCTTCGAAAGGCACGTTAAGCTGTTGGTCCCGGCTGCATCTGCAGTCTTTAATACCCACACTGGACCAGCATGGTGGGTTCAACCCCTCACGCTGGCTCAATGCAGGCATTTTTTGTATATTCTTCCATCCTTATGGCCCAACATCCCTATATTCTTCCATCCATTGGTAGGAATAAAAGATTTACATCTAAGATAATGTTTACCTCGCTTTTAAGTCGATTGATGTTAGTGTTCCATCACCACCTGCACACACCAAATATTTTTGTGCCTGATTTGTTACCATATCTGAGATATAATCTTCTCCAATTTTAATAGTAAAGATAGGATCCGGTTTTCTCATATCCCATAACTTAACAGTTCCGCCATCATCACCTGAATTTTAATTTAAAAGAAATGTAAAATAGTCATTAGTATTAATAATAATTAAAAATTCAGATTTATGGTCACCAGTTGCGATTTTTGCATGATCTAGGCACAACAAAGTATATACTGGTTCTTCATGAGCATTCTCAAAGCATCGTTTTAGTTTTCCAGTCTCAATGTCTGTAGCTATAATTGATTTGTCCTGAAAATCAACATATTTTATCTATGATATCCTGTTTTCTTGGTCATATCATTATTGTCCACATAATATTCACAAAGCCATGTGGGGATGGCAGAACAGTAAGGCGACAAGTGTTAAAACAGCAATAAGTAATGGACAGCAGCATTACTCTTATGGCACCTAGCAATGTACTGCAATTTCCGTGCCCATTAAATGGCAGTAGACTTACCAAGTCAATAAACATTAACTTTATGAAATTAACACTAACGCCGCGTGGTGACGGCATGCGGCAGAGTAGAATACAATTGTTACTACCCCAAATCTCTCCCATATGGGTGTCGTACAAGGCGACTAAGGATAAATCAGTGATAGTAATGGGCAGCAGCGTTCCTCTTATACCACCTAGCAATGTACTGCGACTTTTGTGCCCGATAAATGGCAATAGGCTCGCCACCTGTTACATGGGACTTAACATAATTGGCGAAATGTGGGTGCTAGTTCACCTCTGCCTACCCCTTCAGGGATATAGGCGTAATTACTGTATGTATGTAGGTATATGTATGTACCTAGTGTTTTGCTTGGAACAAGAAAATAGGTTGGTCATTATTACTGATGAATTTTAATAAGGTTTTGTTGTTTTCAGTGTTATGTTGCTGTATACATACATACATAAATCACGAGGGGTAGGCAGAGGTGAACCAGCACCCACATTTGGCCAATTATGGTAAGTCCCATGTAATAGGTGGTGAGCCTATTGCCATTTACCAGGCACTAAAGTCGCAGTACATTGCTAGGTGGTATAAGAGGAACGCTGCTGCCCATTCCTCATCACTGTTTTATCCTTAGCCGCCTTGTACGACACCCATGGGAGAGATTTGGGGTGGTAACAATTATATTCTACTCTGCCTATACTCTGTTATATATATCCATGGTGTATACAATGTTGTTATAGGTGGTATTTTTAAATACAGTGGACCCCCGGTACTCCAACAAACGTTTTGCATGGCAGTGTCGGATTATTTAATTTGTCAAATAGAAAATTGTAAAAGAGTACCACCAGGACCCCCTATAGTCCGGAATTATTTACAAACGAGTACCTTGTAACCCGACAACTTTCAGATCCAAAAATAAGATTTTTCATGTAACACTCGTGCTTGTCTTGCGTATATTAAATTTTGTAAATTTAAAAAACAGAAACCTTGAGTTTTATTATAAAATTAACAACATTAATGCTTTGAAACTTAAAAAAAACAATAACCTTACATTTGGAAATAATTGTGTACAAATAAGTGTAGGTATGTACATATAAAAAAAATCTAAAATTATGTAGGTACTTAATAGTCATGATGTCGGATTACAGGGGGTGCCGGATTAGCGAGTGGCCGGATTACCGGGAATCCACTGTATTTACATAAGTATTAGGCCAGTTAGTTAGTATTTTATCCTTATGACAACTTAAAATACAAGAACATACCTTTGATGCAGTATACATAACAAAGCCTTCATCATCAAATTCAACAGCTCGACATGCTTTTAAGTGAAGTTCATGTGTTGCAATTAATTTTGATTCCTCATTAGTGTACTCATACAGAAGAACATCTCCAACAATATTTGCTAATGCCAACAAATTTTTAACTGGACTGAAAGATATATCAACAATAAAATCTTCACAGTTAATTGAAGGTGGGTGATCTCTAGGTTTATTTTTTTCCGCCTTTATGGCTTTAATGACCTCGTCTTCATCATCTTCATCAGTTTCATTTTCTTGAGTGTTTTCAGTGGATTTAAAGGATTCATTGACATTATCTTCTTCATTGTCAGAGTCATCTAGGCGGTATAAAAAAAATATTTTATATTATTATTGCTGTTAGTGTTAGATATAACATCAAAAGGTATGCATAGCCTATATTAATGACCTCATGTTTTTATACATAGGTTAAGTTTATATACTTGCAGGTTTTTTTAGGTAAATTTTCTATTTAATTTTTTGTGACGTACCATCGATTGAAGACCCTTCTTCCATGCTGGAGTCACTATTATTGCTGCTATCACTATCTTCAGACTCAGACTCCTCAAATTCTTGAAATTTTTTTGTCATATTTTGTTTGTGTATTATCAAGTTACCAAATAAATTACAATTTTGTCTTTGATAAGGTGGACGCACGCACACTTAGCCTAGGCGAACGCGTCGAAGTCAACGAATTTATCGAAATCTTTGTAAGAAATTTCCCGTAGTATCCTTCAGAATCCTGGAAGAATTCTGCACGCTAAAAGATAGGGAATAGGGAACGCTATTCACAGAACACTATTACTATACGAGACTATTCTTCTTCTAAGCCCCGAATACAGAAACGCTACTCAAATTTAGGGGACTGCTTAAAAAGTTAAGTGGACACTACCTGTCAGAATTTGTATGGAAAAACGTCAATTTTGACAATACTTAAATGTAAAGCGGGACTCAAACTTTGAATAGCGTTTCTGTATTCGGGGGTTAGTTCAATTTATTTAGCATTGGCTACGAGGCCATCAGCTTAACACGTAACATAAAAACTTAGCAATAGAAATATAAAGTTACATAAAAGTGAAAGAAAATAAATCTTTTACAAACAAATTATAAAAGACAGAGAAATCATACAAAACAGAATAAACTCGGGGATTAGTTCTGTGACTCATCAATAGTATTATTGTCCTCTATGCTCATAACATCGGATTGAGAATACCATAGAGGACAATAATACTATGGAGAATACCTACCAGGTCAACCAAAGAGTATTTAATACACTACATTTGTCAACTCCTATACATAGGATTGAGAATGAGAATACCTACGGGGGCAAACTTTATAAGTTGCAAGTTGAAAAAAATATATAATTAGGCAATCATAATAAGTTGGCAACATCAAGCTTAAAGCCGGGTTTTCACAGTCCGAGTTGGTTCAGACTGAGTGCACTCGAATGACTAATCGGAAGTTACTCGTGAAGTATGGCCAAAGCTGTAAAGCTAATTTTAAAAAATGAATGGGACTCTATGGCCCAGGTTGTCGTTGATTGATGCTCTGTACACATTCTTACAATAAACATATAATAAAACATTTATTGGTTTATTTCAACCATCAAACATATAATATATCAACTCGTATCGTGTAAACACGTAATCCGAGCGCACTCGGATGCCGGCATCCAATCCGAGTAGAATAGCACCGTGCTCTATTCATCCGAGTCCTTCGAGTGGACTATTATTATAAAAACAAAATTTTACACCTTTCGATTCACCTGGCAGGTAGCGATAGACAGGCGATTATGCCTATTTCTTTTTCATAATTTACAATAAATAAACTAAGGCCCATATTGAAACGACACTAAAGTGTAGTTTAATTTAAATTCAAGTGATTTATGTATTATGTGTATCCCTAACAAAAGAACAATGACCTCTGACCATACTAGCGTTGACCTGTCATTGCTATTTTTTAAAAGTGGATGTATATTACAAAGATTTTGGTGGTTAGAAAAAGAATTTCGAAAAATTATGGTCTTGAGGCGGGAATCGAACCCGCGTCCGCTGCTATCCGGGCAGGTGCCTGACCGCTCGGCCACCCAAGATACTAATTAACTTGCCCAAATTCTTCTAACCTTTACACTTCACGTTGTAAGCCAACGGGTACCCTCGCAATGTAGAAATAAATTTCAAACATTCCAAAGCAGATATTTTTACAAATACCGTGCGTTCGGTTAAGCTTGGGTTTGCTTTATAAACTATTTGATTTTAATTTTAACATTATATAAATGTTAAAATTAAAATCGAATGGATGTATATTGTTAATAATATTTTATTTCATTAGTGGATATAACCGAAAAACACTGGAATTAATGAATTTTTATTTGGTAATCGAAAACAAATATAATGGTAAAATCATCAATGCTTATTATGGCTGCGTTCTTATATTTTTCTTAATTGTGTAAACTATCAATCTTTATTACTGATTTTCTCTTTTCCTAGATTACGGATTTTAATGAGTCATATCAATTTATAAATAAATAAAAATTGCAATTTCAGCTATATTATTACTGTCCTATACACGATAATAGTTATTTTGACAGGTCAGAAATGGGCATCCTTCTTATGTTTTATTCTAAAACGGCTTGACTTACATAAATTTAGATTCAAATTTTTAAGTCGAGATAGCCCGATTCTACCTTTAGAAGTGCGAAAAGGTGTAGCATTATAGGATAATAACTAAACTCAAGCTTGGCAATGAGGTGTTTTGGACGATCATAGCATAAATCTCAATTTAAATACCTATCGATTGTTGTACGAATGACTATTTGCCTTATGTGACATTATGAGTGAATATTTGCCATAAGCATTGAACTACTATTACTAGCGTACTTTATAACGTTTATTATGTTTACTTTATAACTCAATGGCCATAAGTCGTTTTTTATCTCGGATAGTGAATTGACAGCTGCAAATGTCATTTTGTATTGTTTAAATCAACTTTCAACAATAAAACATGATATTTGCACCTGTCAATTTACTATCCGAGACAAAAAAATACACTTTAAGGTCCATTTTTTGTCATGTTAAACTGTTAAGAGTTAAAAACATGACATTTGCAATAAAGACTAAAGTCTATTTTTCATAACTCGGATGGTAAATTTACAGCTGCAAATGTCATGTTTTTAGCTCATAACAGTTTAACATGTACAAAATGACATTTGCAGCGGTCAATTTACTATCCGAGATAAAAAATGACTTATGGCATATATGTGGTGACGGCAGAGCAGTGCAATCAATCGGCAATCTCTCCCGTGGGTGTCGTACAAGGCGACTACGGATAAAGCAGTGATGAGGAATGGGAAGCAGCGTTCCTCTTATACCACCTAGCAATGTACTGCGACTTTTGTGCCCGATAAATGGCAATAGGCTCGCCACATTTTACATGGGACCTAACATAATTGGCAAAACGTGGGTGCTAGTTAACCTCTGCCTACCCCTTCGGGGATATAGGCGTGATTTATTTATGTATGTATGTATGAGAGTAGAGGAAATGATATCACCAATTTTTTAACATTTTGTCTTTCACCACCGAATACAGAAACGCTAATCAAAGTTTGAGTCTTGCTTAACATTTAAATGTTGTCAAAATTGACGTTTTTCCATACAAATTCTGACAGGTAATGTCCACTTAACGTTTTAAGCAGTGCCCCAAATTTGATTAGCGTTTCTGTATTCGGGGGTCTGTATGTTTGTTTGAGCACGCATCATGCATAAACTACGCGACGGATTTTGATGACCATTGGTATGATGATAGCTAAATGTCATTGTCAACATTTAAGTTAATTTTTTTGTATTAATATTTAAAAGCTCCTTTTAAAAACCCGGTGGTCCATGTGCAATACTCCAATGTACTAGGAGTGAGGTATGTGGCACCAAAGTCTTCCGTACATAAATGAAAGCTTTTGGAAAGTATTATTGTAGTATTAAAATCAGAAATGATCGGTATGTGTAGTTCAGGCAAAAATACCTCTGCCCCTAGCCGGTATCCTAATTGCTGGTATTTATACTGTAAGCTTTCACATTCCCGAAACATCTAATTTTTTATTATAATTTTCAGTTTTCCTAAAGAATACAGAATACAAAAAAAATGGGTTGATGCTTGTAATAGGCACGTCTCTTGGGCATCTACAAAAACAAGTACTATTTGTTCCGTAAATTTTGAGCCGTCTCAGTTTCAGAAATTATCTAACAATAGAAGAAGATTTTATAGAATACAAGTTTGTTTTTCCTCGCAATTGTTTTGGAAAACGTCGTATGCAACTCGTATGCATTGGTCATTACACACTCAGCTTCCTTACCGCGTTCGCTTGCGGCTCGCGCTTGCAATAATGCCTCGTATATAATGACCAACATAGCATACTAGTAACATAATGTACTATTACCTATTAAGTTCCACACATTTTGATTTTTGATTCCCCTTAAAATTTAACAATTCCCAGTATCATACGAGAAATCTAACTATATTCACTATCGCTTTGTTAAAAATAATGTTTAAGGGTTTCTCCTTTCCATTATGATTATACGCAAAAGGGTCCACACAGTGATTTCTGAAAGTGAAAATATATAATAACGCCTATTGTAAATACTTTTTAAATGCAATAAGCTATTAAGTATAAATTTGTATTTGATTGATATAGCCTTCGAAATCTGTCAAAGTTTTAGATAGATTTCATATATGAGTGTCTTTGCAAAATCGAAAGAAGACTGATTGTAAAGTAAGCGTGTAAATCATCATTGAATTTTTAATAATGTACGAATACTAACGCAAAATTATTGCATTCATTCATTGAACGAAAATGATTTATCGATATTGATATTCTCGTGCTATGTCATGTCACTACTCACACAATGACATTCGTGTGTTTGAATAGAACGTAAACACACTATTTTAAGTATGTTTGCGTGAATTTTAAATATGTGTGTCGTATTATGCATGCGTGTGTTTGTAAATACGCAAAAAGTTTTTGTATCTGTGTGCTGCCATTCAGTGTAGTAGTAACCGCAAAATATGGCAGAAAAATATGTACGAGAAATTGACTAATGGCTACTCCAGTCCTATTTACTTCGAGACCCTAAAGCATTGAACTACTAGCGTAGCGTAGCGCTTACCATATAACACAATGACCTTGATGATGAATGAATGAACACTTATTTATGAGCTGTCAGAGGTATAACGTCCAACGTTTGATTTTAGCTTCAGATATTCAAAATGTCAGTGAACTTAATAAATGTGAAGTGCCAAAGGAATTGTATAAACTTTTAAGCAATAATTTATTTTTTAGATATATTTATAATTTTGTACTTTCCTCTATAGGAAAACTTTAATATCTATGTAATTTTAGATAGAATAAGTTAGGCTTAAGGACATGGATTTATTTGCCAATAAAATATAAAAAAAAGCCATCCAATAAAAGCAGAGAGAATAAAATACTACTTTAGAGTATTGTATTCTCTTTGATATGAAGAAGAAGAAGAATTTGTGATTGTGATTAAACGTAGTGTATGTATTATATACTCTTTGATTGTGATGTGAAAGCCAATGCCAATTTTTGTTAATTCAAAGTGGTGTTCCAAAATGTGGTCGTTATTTCTTTATTTCATATATTTAAATTTTTCGATAGCTAGTAATGAGTATGATGAAAATGGATACGTTGTTTACTGTCCTTGCATGGGTAAGCTACCAATTTAATAGATACATAGGTACTACCGGCTTTAGCAGGCCCTACCAGGAATTACAATATATACATACATAGAGTACTGTAGAGTCTAAAATATCTGAAAGCGAACAAATTATATATTTTTGTTTATAAACAACTAAGAAGTCGAGAAGCTCCGTTTGTATCATACATTTAATAACTAAAAGTGGTCGGTTAAATTATAAGTGTGCTAAATAAGAATAGGTTAGCATTTTATGTATACATAATATAAAATCACAAAAGTGTACATGTAAACAATGTTTTTGGATTTATTTCAACATGTTGTTAATAATTTTGTTGGAGAGTTTTGTAACACTCTCATCTCCAGTGTGATGACGGCAGACCAGAATATAATTTGCACAACCCCTACTCTCCTAAATTGGGTTCTAACATATTTGGCTAAATGTGGGTGTTACACCTCACCTATCAGGGATAAATAGGCGTGATTTATGTATGTATGACACTTTTGCTTACAAATCTTTTAAAAACACTATAGCAGCCATTAAAAATAAAAGTTGAATTCTGTAATATGTCAGCTTTTATTGTACACCTTAATTTTTTTAATAAATACTTAATGCGGCTGACTGTCCATTCAAGTTGGGCATCTAATAGTATAAAGCCCACAGCCCATCAGGTTTCCAAAATTTGTTATTTCTTCATAAGGCGGCATGTTTTTTGAAAGAGTTTATAATGTTTGGATGTATTACTTTATTGTTTTTTTTGTTGATACTGTTAAATATGTAAAGGGGTTTGGGTAATGTTGGTGTCGTTTTGAAGTTGAGCGGCCAGTAATGAAACTTGGATATTTTCAAATAACTGATTATAACGATCAAAAACCATTATGTACTAATTTCTTTAAATCTTATCGGAACGGAAATATTTGTCTTAGTTTGCCATTAAAATCAAAGAAGTTATTTTAATTTTTAATCTACAGCACTCTTTAAGGATTGTAACGTATTTCCTAACCGAATGCGCGATATCTGTTATCTATGGGCCGATGGAGTGGTACTCATCTCTAGTTTAACACACCATAGCCCTCAGAATCAACTGAGGGAGTATGTAATGCAAATAATCTCAATAGAAAAAGGGCTGATTCTGAATACATGAATGCATCAAGTAGCTCGCAGTTTCACAGGGAACATGTAAAAAATGAAGGCTCGTATGTGATTGAAGTATGCAGAGAACCTAGTATTAATGATTTTTCATCGGGAACCTTTAATTAGTTCATATATCATCCACTAGTTCATACAAAGTTACTCAAACACCTTTCAAGTAATAATAAGTAATAACACTACACCCTATGATCATCTAGCTCAAAGTAAGTAAGTGCATATGCACTTGTGTTATGTTATGGATACTAGATGACTGGACATATATTAATTACTGAAAGGAAACATTCCTTTATTTTTAAAAAGAAACTTAACTGCATTCACAGAATACTCCAAAAGCTTACCTGCACCAGGAATCGAACCAACCAAAAAAAAAAATGAACACTCGCCATTTTATTTTACTAATTGATGCAGTCGATGTTAACGTTAATTTTTCACTCAGAAACACACGGTCTTAGAAAAAAAATTACTATAAAATCCAACATTTATTTTACTCTTGAATCAAATCAAGCCTTTATTTGATTGTGGTTGCCCGCGATTTCTGTTGGTAATTGGAATTCAAAAAATGAAAGTTTGAAAATGGAACATTTAATTTTTTTCAACACAATTGCTCGTAAATTGACTCTTATTACACGGTTTTAAGGTTCATAATGCAGCGTATTATGCACTCGTGCATAACTAACATTGCAGTGCTAACATTACGTACTAGTGCGTAATTGTATATTTCTTAATGCTTTTTTTTTGTTAAATTCTCCCTATATTTTTAAGGAAGCATATGGTTTAGCCCATACAGCCCTGTCTTTAGTAAAGTATTCATGTATGTGAAATGAAAAAAAAAATAATAATTTTACGTTAAAAGAGGGATGTCACACATTTTAACGCATCCAGGGAGTGCTCGGCGCGAATTTAATCGTAACAGAGTTCATGATGGCGACTGATGTGGTGGTGAAAACCACTATAAAATTCTCAACAACAAACACATCACGAGACTTATTTTTAATAATTTCTCATAATTGAACGTCAACACAGATCCTTAAGCAACAAATTAACACCATTTTCATTGCACATAATTCACTCTGAAACAATTATATTTCGCAGCTTCATTCTTAGCGATTTAAGCTTACATGTTGTAGTGGCGCCCCCAAGCGTCACCCTTGCACGGATTTTTAAAGATATTTTTATTTTTTACTATGGCAATATTAAAAAAGATAAATAAACGTTACTACTCGACCAGTCCGGCCGTTACGCTTCCTCATTACGTGTTTCCGTGCCGAACCCTTCGCACGTCAACGGAGCTCACCTACCTACAAATAATTAAAAAAAAAAAATAACGGCTTTCAACATGGGGAACTATAGAAAATAACGAAGAAAGAAGATACGAAAACTAGAAGCTTATTCGTCTGACGAGGAATTAAAGAGCATAATAATATATTTCGTGATGCGAACAACTAAAATCGGGGTTGTATCTGTCACATACATACAGAATGCGCAATTGCCAATAATCAGGGCTCTTGTCTTTCTTATTAAAAGATGTGCTACTTATGCCAAGGATATTTCGTGATGCGAACAACTAACATCGGGGTTGTATCTGTCACATACATACAGAATGCGCAATTGCCAATAATCAGGGCTCTTGTCGTTCTTATTAAAAGATGTGCTACTTATGCCAAGGATATTTCGTGATGCGAACAACTAAAATCGGGGTTGTATCTGTCACATACATACAGAATGCGCAATTGCCAATAATCAGGGCTCTTGTCGTTCTTATTAAAATAAGATGTGAATAGCTACATATACCAAGGCTATATATCCTTAATAACATATTCTCAAGAACCAATGTTCTTATAGCTCCATGCCGGAGCTCAGCGCACAGTCCCTTGCCAAGCGAGGTTGACGCATGTAAGTACATCTCATGATGTGTACACGCTCAAGGGACCATCGGCCGCCACTGCCGACGCCTCCGTCGCGGCTCGAGGCAACTTCCGAGTCCGTAGAAGTTCTCACAAGGATGAGACCCTTCAGATCCTCGGCGACACACCCGATCCGGAGACAAGTTGAGCTGCTTCAGTTCAGCAGGATATAGCTGCAAGGTCGCACAAGGTCTTAAAAAAGGAGATCCCTTTTCAATATTCCTGAGCAAGACTCAAAAGGTTTTTTCTTCAAGTATTTAAGTTATAAATATTTAAGGTAAGGAAAACATATTAATAAATCTGATTCCATCAAATTGCGGTTTTTTCTTTTTATTCCTTCTATATTGAACACCGAAGACAAACCAGCTTTGTCAGTTATTTATATAAAAAAAAAAAAACCGGGGAACTTCAAGACCCTATATCAAGAGAAGCCGGATACGGGGCGACCAGCACCAGGCCCGCGAGAGCAGTGGGCACACCTGCGCGGGCGCGATATATCAGCACCAGCCGGTACCGCCGCCGCCGCAGGCCTACCCGCAGCCGCCTCCGCAGGCGCCGTTATAAGAGGTACTTAACTTATTGTGTTGGTCGATTACGCTACTTCTATCACGAGTGAACAAGAATGATTTCCTAGGCACATATTATCTAAAAACACATAGCGACCATACATAATACGAAATTGCTATTCAAAGGATTTTGCTGCTTCAAAATTTATAAGTCAAGACTGTTTAATGGCATAAATCAATTGAGTTAAAAGATGTTTATTTTTTAGTAAACATAAAAGAGTCTGATCGATCCACCTTTGCTTTAAATATTGTGGTTGCATTTATAAATTGTTATGTCTACACTTCAGTTTATGTACGGCGGCGCCGTAAGTTTTTACAAAGTTGTTGAAAATACCTTCATTTTAATATTATGACTGCATTTACGATTTTAATTTCTACCCTTCGGTTTATATCGTCGTATGTTTTTTAGACGTGGGTGCTAGTTCACCTCTGCCTGCCCCTTCGGGGATGTAGGCGGGATTTATATATGTATGTATGTATGTTTTTTGGAAAGTTGTTTATACCTGTCAGGGAATGCCCTAGAACAAAAAACATACTATATGTATATAATTTATATTGATTCGATGACATCATCTGTTTTGGCCAAAATTATCATGCATGCCAAAATAACCTCAAGATTATCGCTAAACTTGCGATTTGTAGGATTTATCCTAAACAAGGAAGAAAAAAGCTATCTTTTGCCTAGTAAGGATGATACATTTCTGGGTATTATTTTTTAATTCAACAAAGATGATATCAGAACTAACGTTATAGAAAAGAGAAATAAAATTAAACACTATTTACAACAAACGGCTTGGTTGACCGAGTATAAAGGCATCTGCCCGGAATGCCGAGAACGCGGGTTCGATTCCTGCATCAAAACTATGGTTTTTCGAATATTCTCTACTCTAACCACAAATTTCTTTAGCCAATTTACAACATTTTATTAGTAACAGTTAATGAATTTACACTATTTTACAAGTTTAATTAGACTACTTATATTACTTCAACTAGCAATACAGTATTCTTGGCTATACACCATAAATATATAATTACATAATCACAGCTAGAATCAGACCACTGCTTGACCATTCAATAATACCCCCACTTAAATTAAGTGTCTAGGGAGATATGGTAGCGGTGCCGGGTGAAGACATTAATGGAATAGTTACTTTATCTTATATAAATACCAAGACAACTATAAGGCGAATGCTTTATCGTGTATGAAATTTTCGGACACCGAATGGAAGCTTAGTGATTACGCCTTTAATGAAATAATAAGCTAGCTTGGCAAATTTTAATATACGTAGATCTTTTTGCAAGTCGGTCGGTCAAATGCAAAATGCGCTATTTACGTACTTGGCAGAGTGACCCCAATGCATGGAATACTGATGCTTTTACTGATATACTGATATATATTTCTAGTGATATTTATTTTTACGCGTTCGCGCTTTACATACTAATTCATTAAAAAAAAAAAAAAAAAAATTAAAGATTGTGATTTATAAACCTGAAGGGGTTGTAGTGTTCCCTACTAGCTAACGGTTTTCATTATTTCAATTATTAGATTCCTCTCGCTGTATCAGGTTAAGTTGTCTTTCTGAGTCTTTAGACCTAAAGACCAAGACGGCCGCCTTGGTCGATGGCTCAGATTGCTGGGTATTGGCCAAGAGGTTCCGGGTTCGAATCCTGGTAGGGGCAAACTTTGTGATGACCACAAATGTTTGTTTTCGAGTCATGGTTGTGTATATGTTTATGAAGTATATTTTCAACATATATACATAATTATATTAAAAATATGTCCGTCATCTAGTCTTCATAACACAAGTGCTTAGGCTTACTTTGGGCTAGATGCTAGGTGTGAGTGTAAAAAAAAAAAAAAAAAAAAAAAAAAAGAACCTAAATAATACAACAAGGAGGTTGAAATGTTGGGTAACATTTTGTAAGGATAATTATAACTAGTACCACACAGGCTCTGTATCAAGATTTATCGAATTTTTCACAGAAATGTTTGTCAGAGGGGCTAAGTACGGTACCTCAAACTCCTACAAATCGGCACTTACCTTATTATTTAATAAGACATTATAATGATTAAGGATTTGAAAAAAAAAAAAAAAATATATATATATAGATAAAAGGAATTAAAATATTATATATGAAAGGAGTTTATAGATTGAGACCAAATACAATATCAGCTGGCACCCAACCTAATATTGTCTTACATTTCAAACCAGTGGCCAAATAAAGATCTCAATATAGAAACCAAAAAGACAGCAACCTGTGTAGATTTCGCCACCGCACATCGGGTCCAAAACACATATATAGGTTATATACATTAATAAAACTGAAAGTAATTTACAGAACCTTAATGAAATAGTTCTATTATACGTAAAGACCAAATTAATATCAACCCGTTATCAAAATTCTCAAATATAAAGTAGTACTTAGTAGTTCCCACGCCACGGGTATCATAGATTATTTGAATAGAACATTTTTTCCGCGTGGTTCAGAAGTTCAATTATTTATTACTTTTAAAAAACAATTTCGTAAAATTTGTTGATACATCTACATTTGGCGCTCAAAGCACCCGTCACGCGGTTCATGACGACAGCCAATAAAATTGGGGTTAGCATCGATGTAATACGGAAGGCTGCAGGTTGCAGCAGTAACTCTGAATCATTCACAAGATTCTAAGGCATGTAGGTACTTAAATAATCGTTTTAATTATTAAATAGCTTAGATTAAATTGCTAAGAACAGCAAAGATATAATAATAACAAAATAAAAAATCTAAATAGTTATCTATTTTAATGATTGATTCTTTTTTTCTTGAGGCATACAATAAATAAAATTGATCGATACTTTAACTTCTAGGGAATATATTTGAAGTCCCTGCTGAAATGTTAAAATAACTATTAAATGGTAACTTTTCTTTACAAGCATAACTTAATCGCACTCGCCGGCCGCTGCCGCGGCACGCTCGCTTCGCTCGCTCGGCTCGTGCTATTCATTGGTTCATGTACCAACCTAACTTAACCAACTCATGTCGGTAAATAGTAAGATTTACCAAAAGGATCAACTAATATAGACGCAATAATTTGTGTAAAGATTAAACATACAAAATAAATAAAAACACTATTTATTTTTATAAGTGCTAGTCTAAGTAAGATAGATCAAATCGTTTTTAGATGGTCTAACAATATTTTTTCCGTTCTATAATAGCTCTCTATTAAAGATTTTTGATAGTGATTTTACTCGATCTTTGTTATCGAACCACTCCATATAATTTAAGGTTATTTATTAATTTAATTAGAATACTAAAAATCAGCTTAGTGTTCTTGAATTAATGCCATGAGATAACATTTTATTAACTAAATGGTTACCAATGGTACCTATACTGTTGTATTTTATATTCGTTTCTCTAAACATCCTACAACATGTAAGCTTAAATCGCTAAGAATGAAGCTGCGAAATATAATTGTAAATCAAACGAACTTACCTGAAGTGAAGTTCGATTATAATTATATGAGCAGCTTCATTCGACGCGATTTATAAGATCCCTCCCAACATCTGTAAAGATGTCCATCCCAACCCAAATCCAGACAAATATAAAATACAAAATTACAGAATAGTAGGTAGGTTCGGGCTATAAACTATAATGAGGAAGCGTAACGGCCGGACTGGTCGAGTAGTAACGTTTATTTATCTTTTTTAATATTGCCATAGTAAAAAATAAAAATATCTTTAAAAATCCGTGCAAGGGTGACGCTTGGGGGCGCCACTACAACATGTAAGCTTAAATCGCGTCGAATGAAGCTGCTCATATAATTATAATCGAACTTCACTTCAGGTAAGTTCGTTTGATTTACAATTATTGAATTGATGAAAAAAATTTTGACTGTTACCATTGAAACGCGCCAAACTCTCCAAAGTTAATGCTTATTGAGTTTGTCTATGGACATGAATATTTTTACGAAAATTATTTTAGAGTTAAGATGATAAATAAACATTTAATCCATGTTTATAAACATAAATTAACTTAACTATCGTCTTTAGAAAAACTATTTATTTTATTGCACACCGCACAGCCGGTTTTTCTGTACCTTTTGAAAGTCGTCATTTGTTATATTAAATTAATATTGTGTCATAGTGATGTTTACTGTTAAAAAAAAGTGTAGTTTTATGTAATAAGTGTCTACGGCGATGAACAATATAAATTTTTCGTGGTCGATCTACCTCGTCAGTCTCCATCAATAGGCTGTTAGTGTAAATTTGCCGCCAAACTCTCCCAAAATGCATTAAAAACGTGACACATCCGCGTTTTAATGCGATTAATCCTGAAGAAAGTAGACTACATCAGATGAGGCTGTATGTGCTGATTCCCTTTGCCGTCCCCAGTATAGTGCGTTTCATCTTAAAGTTCCTTTACCGTCATGGTGGTATTGCAAGAAAATTATACTATGTCAACTTTATTGTCTTACCTTTAATTCAGGGAGATTTTTTTTCCATTAACTATATAAATAATTATACATCTATCTTATTATATTACTTATAACTGGTCGCGGTACTAAGTAGTAGTTACATATTAGTTTTTTTTATGAAAGTCATAAGCCAAAGCTTGCGAGAACAGTTAGTTAATGGCATTATTAGTATGAAAGAAATTAGATAGATAAATATTAACTGTAGTGACGTAAGAGAGATACATTCATTAAGTAAAAAAAGGTTAAATTATAATAAAATATTATATTTATTATCATTAACAATAATTGTGTTCATCTAACATGTCTACATTTGACATTTCTTCACTCTTGTCAGTCTTTAAATCGTTATTAGTACTATCTATTTACAGTTATAAAACTGAAATAAATATATTTAATTTATTAATCAAACACTTAATAAAACTGATACTGGTAACCCAATTTAATGGCGGCAATCCGAACTTGTACACACTAATATGGATTAAGCGGGACCTCTTTACGTTTTTCACGTTTACAAAACACCTCAGCTTTTAACACAATCTTTCCATCACTTTATGTTTTGGACATGATTTTCTCAAAGATTGTCTATAAAACATAATAAACCTGCAACTATGACTTACGGGTTGATGTTGTTGACAGACAGGGCAGCCATCATCACGGCATAGGAACTATAAGATGAAACGCACTATAATAAGGAGAATTAAAAAAGAACAAAAACCAAACTTGTAGGCGCCATTTTCCGTAATTAATTGGTATTTTTGGTAAAGTTATTAACAATACAAGTTTGTTTTTTCCTCGCAATTGTGTTGAAAAACGTCGTATGCAACTCGTATGCATTGATCATTACACACTCAGCTTCCTTGCCGCGCTCGCCTGCGGCTCGCGCTTGCAATAATGCCTCGTATGTAATGACCAACGTAGCATACTCGTAGGTTAATATACTATTACGGTGTAGCATTTTAAGGTAATTCTGTAATTTGAACGAACATCTTGGTAATTTTTATCGATTTTGTTTGGTTTTGTCACCATTTCGTAATAAGTATTTTGTGATATTAATTATTAAAATAATGGCGTAAGTGCAATTCAATCTAATAGAAGCATACATTTTAAACTACAACGATTACAATAAGCACAATTTACAACACAATTTGCACACTACAATTAAGCCCTTTAGACTTTAGTGTTATGGTGAAAGGTATCCGAATTCACCATACCACTGACTGACACAAAGAACGCCGAGAAAAGTTTTGGCGCGAATGGTAAAAAACTTAGTAGGTAAATGTTGGAGGTTTAAAAAACATTTATTACAAAGGTCACAAGAACATCGTAATCTGCACTTTTTCGATATAGAATTTATTAGTTAAATTATTAGCCTCTTGGTAGGTGATATTTTTTTTCAATATTAGTTTATATGTCTTTAATTCTAATAAAATACGATTCAGATATGATTAAGGATTGAGAGTATTCGAGAGTAAAAGTAAAGTAAATGTTAGATTTCATGTTTTTTTTTCTAAGATCCTATGTTTCTGAGTGAAAAATTATCGATAACATCGACAAAACATCGACTGCATCGATTAGTAAAATAAAATGGCGAGTGTATTTTTTACTTGGTTCGATTCTTGGTTCGGGTAAGCTTTTTGAGAATTCTGTAAATGCAGTAATGTCTCTTTTTAAAAATAAAGGAATGGTTCCTTTCAGTAAATTGAGCCTTTTTAAAGATTTAAGGTAGTATCCCTCCAGTGCCCATGCTTTCTTTCCACACTGTATATTAGGGGTTAAAGTATGAAATTGCCGTTTTTTGCTGAAAATCTGAATCGTTTATTTTTTTGATTATAACAGATGTATTTAATCAAAATAGTTACCATTATTATTTTCTATACATTGCTGCCATCTAATAGGAAGGATCTAAACTGCACAAACTGTGTGAAAGCATTTTGTACTGCCTCCTAGGAAGAAAACTTCTTGTCACGTAGATAATTGTCCAAATCACGAAAAAAAAAAGGTAGTCCGTTGGACCAAAGTCTGGCGAATACGGAGGATGACGAATGGTTTCTAACTGCAGTTCCTGAAAGGTCAAAATGGTTTCTTGCGCTGTATGAGGTCTCGCGTTGTCATGGAGCAATAATGGTGAAGATCGATTCTTGAGTCGGGGCTGTTATACTGCTAGTTTTGCCAACATTGTTCGGAGTTCGGCACAATAGACATCTGCCGTTATTTCTTGACCAGATCAGAGAAAACTATAGTGAATAACACCACGCTGAGACCACCAAACAGTTACCATTACCTTTTTAATCTTAAGTTTTGCTTTAGGACACTGTTGTGACGTTTGACCTAGGGTCAGCCATTGCATTTTTCTTTTACGGTTATCATATAGAATCCACTTTTCATCACATGTCACAATTAGATCCAAATATTCCTTCATTTCTGTACAGATTCAACAAGGCAACACAAGTTTCAACACGCGTTTCTTTCTGCAGATCAGTCAAATCATAAGACATTTTTCGTATTTTTATATTTTATTGATTTGACGCAAATGAGTCAATATTGTGGGTTGTGGGTAAGGTAACGTTAAACCATGCCGCTAATTCCTGGGTAGTTTGACTAAGATCGGCTTCCACCATCTATCTTAATTCATCGTCATTCACCTGTGTGGGCGGGGCGGTCTTCCTCGTGGCTCGTTTTTCAAGTCGAAGTTTCCATCACGAAAGCGTTTAAACCAAAATCACACGGTGCGTTCATTAGCAGACCCCTCACCAAACGCAACATTGATATTGCGGGCTGTTTCTGCCGCGTTACTTCCGCGCCGGAACTCGTATTCAAAATTCAGTCGAATTTTCGCAGAATCCATCATATTCTAAGTTGAATAACAAAAACAATTGAAAGTCGATATTAAAATGTTTCACATTTTGTAAAAAAAATAACATCTTAGAAACCATGAAAAAAAAGTTTCATTCGAAAACCTCAAACCATGAAGATTCTATGTCAATTCAAAAAATCTATTACAATAAAACGGCAATTGCATACTTTAACCCCTATTATAAATATTGAAAATATAGGTACCATTTGAAATAAAACAAAAATATAGTACTTAAACAACTATGACTGTGTTCTTGGCTAAAAGCAATACTTATTTTATGTACCTCGTATTTCAGGTAGATTTGGTAACCAAGCAGATCATTTTCTAGGTGTGCTTGCATTTAGCAAGGCATTAGGTAGAACATTGATTTTGCCACCTTGGATTGAGTATAGATATGGTGAGCCCAGATCAATTCAAGTGCCATTTGACACTTATTTTAAATTGAAACCGCTATCAAATTACCATAAAATAATGACAATGGAAGAATTTATGAAGAATATATCTCCTTTAATTTGGCCTGCTAATAAGAGAGTTTCATTTTGCTATACACAACGAATAGGAGAGATTGAGAAAAGCTGTAATGCTAAGTCAGGAAATCCATTTGGCCCTTTTTGGGATAATTTTCAAATTGATTTTGTGAATTCTGAGTTTTATGGGCCACTAAATTATGATGCACATGACATTAACATGATGATTAAATGGAAACAAAAATACCCTGCCGATAAATGGCCTGTTTTGGCTTTTACAGGTAAGGATTATGGATAACCATGCAAAGTTTTCCTATAACAGCCATGTTAGTGCTTGAACTTTTTACATCAATTAAATTCAAATTTTTATTGCATTCCTTATGTTTTACAATAGGTGTTATTACATAATTGGTTAGTAACAATAAGGACCTCGTTAAGACACAGCAACTAGAGAGAAACTTGCACTTATAACTATACATTTCTTAATTGTCATTTACCATTTTCAAGTCAAGTATATTTCCGTTTACAATAAAATTATATAATATTATGTTGAATTAAAGTATAAATGTCACAATAGAAATGTAAATTTTATCTATCAATTATTTCAATATATTTTTTGAATATTAAATTTTATATTTTATTTCCTTCCAAACATGTTATATTTGTCATTAAATCTCTACAAATCCATATCGTTAATAAATTCGTTTACTGAGTAATAGCATTTTTTCTATAATTTTTAATCTGTTTATCGTTTTTTTTTAATTTTTGATTTTATCCGGTAGCATATTATATATTTTAATTGACATAGCCAAAGGGCCGGTTGAGTTCAATAATAGCCTAGACTGGTTGTACTAATAGATTTTTATGACTTTGCCTTAGTGAGTACACCATTTCCATGTCTTCTCGTTTCGTATATAGATTAGGATGCCTTCTTACAAATTTACTTATTTCTAAAATATGTATGCACGGTAGAGTTAGGATTGCATTATTTCTAAAGTGTGGTTTACATGTATTGGTATTATCTATATTCACTAGGATTCTGAAGAGCTTTTTTTGGCCTGTGAAGATAGTAGAGACATCAACACTATTTCCCCACAGAATTATGCCGTAACTAAGCCATGCATACGCGTAAGCATAGCAGGTGACGAGAGCAGTTTTCATGTCTGTGGTTTTCTTAACTTCACGTAATGCATATGCAAATTTCGATAGCTTTAGTCGTAAGTTTTGAACATGGTGTTTCCAGTTGATATGCGAGTCAATATTTAAACCTAATAGGGTAAAATTGTCAACTTTGCCAATAGTAGTTTAGGAAAATTTTATGTCAATGGCGGGTGTTTGATAGGGGTAAAATGTCATTATTTTAGTAGTGAAATTTATTCCTATGTTATGATCACGTAGCCATATTGTATTTCTGTCTAGTATACATTTTAATTTATTATTTAATTCTAAATTATTTTGACATGGTGTCAATATATAAATATCATCCGCAAATAAAACACATGGTTCGTTAATTATCTTGAGGAAATCATTTATATATATTAAAAATAGGAGACATCTAGCGACACTTCCCTAAAGAATAGACGCATTTAGGGACCTGCTTTCGGATCTTACATGTTGTATTTCTTGTGAGGAGTGATTAAATTGTTCAATTTCCACTAATTGTTGTCTATTAGATAAGTATGATTTGAACCATTTATGAGCAACGCCACGGATCCCTATACTATATTATGATTACAAACATTTTAGGTGCCCCTGCTAGTTTTCCAGTTCAAAAGGAAAATGTAATTTTACATAAATATCTAAAATGGAGTGACAACATAGAAAACAGATCAAGGCAGTTTATAAAGGAAAAAATGGGAGGTGGTGGTTTTGTTGGAATACACCTCAGAAATGGTCAGGACTGGGTAAAAGCTTGTCAACATGTGCATGATAGCCCTACATTGTTTGCTGCTCCACAATGCGTTGGCTATAAAAATGAGAGAGGCCCACTGACAGTGTCAATGTGTCTTCCACAGAAATCAGATATAATAAAGTAGGTATACATACATACATACATACATACATACATACATACATAAATCACGCCTATATCCCCGAAGGGGTAGGCAGAGGTAACTAGCACCCACGTCTCGCCAATTATGTTAGGTCCCATGTAATAGGTGGCGAGCCTATTGCTATTTATCGGGCACAAAAGTCGCAGTACATTGCTATTGCTAGGTGGTATAAGAGGAACGCTGCTGCCCATTCCTCATCGCTAATTTATCCTTAGTCGCCTTGTACGACACCCACGGGAGAGATTTGGGGTGGTGACAATTGTATTCTACTCTGCCGTCACCACACGGCGTAGGTATACATTCGTATATAAAATAAATAATTGACAGTATTTTGGTATTTTGGTGTGTGAAAAGTAAATGAATAATCCAACTCACAGTATAACAGTCCAAAGCTTATATTTTTGGTTCTCCAGTAGAGGAATAACATATACACACACAAATACACAATTTACATTAAAAAAGAATTTACAATTAATATTTAAGAGAATGCAACGTGCACTTCGCGTCGTGGTGTAATTTCGAGACCTTGTTGATTCGTTGCTAGGCAACGCGATGCGGCGCGGGGTGCACGTCAGTTACATAAATAGGTTGTATAGGTGATTATTTATTTTATGTGTAATATATAGATACAATGATAAATAGTTTAATAATATATGTAATTATTATAGATAAACTAAATAAATGTAGGAGAGTAGCCTACATCACCCCCCTCCAAAGACCGTCAGGGCGATAAAAAATCAGGAAATTTAACCCGACGTCCAGAACGAGTGATGTAATTTCTTTAGACATCAGGTGAGGGATGATGGGTGTTGTTGTGATCAGTCAGTATGAAAGAAGGCTTGATGCGGTCTATTGACACTGTGACCTCTTTGCCTTTCAACACGATTTTGAACGTTTTATCCCCCCTAACTAACACCTTGTGAGGTCCTGAATATGCAGGTTGAAGAGAACCGCGTGATGCATCTTCTCGAAGGAAAACGTAATCACTGGTAGCAAGGTCTTTGAAAATGAAAGTTTTAGGATGACCGTGGTGAGATTCTGGTGTGGGGCGCAAATTTTGAATTATAGCCCTGAGACGAGCAGAGAAATCCGATATGTCGGTAGTACCATCCGATGCGTTGTGGAAGAACTCGCCTGGAAGTCGAAGTGATTCGCCGTAAACTAAGTGCGCAGAAGATGATTGTAAATCTTCCTTGAAAGAAGATCTGATGCCCAACAAAACTAATGGCAAGACCTCTGTCCACCTGTCATTACTATGGCAAACTATAGCGGCTTTTAGCTGTCGGTGGAACCGTTCCACCAAACCATTGCACGCTGGATGGTATGCTGTCGTCCGCTTGTGCACGAATCCGGATATCTTAGACAAACACTGAAATAAAGCCGATTCAAATTGACGACCTCGGTCTGTGGTTATGTCAATAGGACATCCGAATCGAGCGATCCAGGATGATAAAAGGGCCTTAGCGACAGTTTCTGCCGTTATGTCGGCTATCGGTACTGCTTCCGGCCACCGTGTAAATCGGTCAATAGCCGTTAGACAATACCGATATCCTTCAGAGACCGGGAGAGGACCAATAAGGTCAATGTGAATGTGCATAAAACGTGCACGGGGCAAATTGAAATTGCCAAGAGGAGCGCTGACGTGGCGATTCGCCTTGACCCGTTGACATGCCAGACAATTGCGAGCCCATTCCCGGCAATCTTTCCTCATCCCAGGCCAAACAAATCTTTCTGCGACGATCTTGGCAGAAGCGGTAGTGCCGGGGTGACTGAGTGAATGCAAACTACGAAAAACTTGCCTACGGTAAAATTTTGGGATATAAGGCCTGGGTGTCGGTGTACTTACGTCGCAGTACAGAGGTATACGACTACCAGGTACCTGAAGTTTTTCGAGGCGCAGGGAAGAACTACCAGAAAAGAGTTGTTGAAGTTCGGGGTCGGATGATTGACCCTTGGCTACATCCTCAAGGCTGACAGGCGATTCCAGTTCTTCTATCCGAGATAAGGTGTCGGCAACTACGTTATCCTTACCGGAAATATGCCTGATGTCGGTGGTGAACTGGGAGATGAAGTCGAGATGTCTATACTGCCGTGGCGAGCAGTTCTTTTTCCTTTCGTGGAAAGCGAAACTGATCGGTTTGTGGTCAGTATAGACGATAAAATGCCGAGCCTCGAGCATGTGCCTGAAATATTTGATTCCCTCATAAATCGCCAGCAGTTCCCGATCGTATGGAGAATATTTGACCTGGGATGGGCTGAGCTTACGGGAAAAGAATGCTAAGGGCTGCCACGCACCATCTTTACACTGTTGGAGGACCGCGCCAAGAGCCCTATCAGAGGCATCAGTCACCAGGGCAAGTTTGGCGGAACAGTCGGGGTGGGCAAGCAAAGCAGCGTCAGCTAGACTCTTCTTACACGCATCGAAGGCTGCTAATGCTTCTCCTGTCAAAGTTACTGGATGAGAGCCTTTGACTGCACCTGTCAACAATGCATGTAATGGAGCTTGAATCGCGGCAGCTCTAGGAAGAAAACGCCTGTAAAAGTTGATCATACCAAGGAAAGCTTTAAGTTGTTGTACCCTGGTGGGAATGGGAAACTCGTTGATCACCTTCACCTTAGAATCCAAGGGTCGAGAGCCGTCTTGTGAGATGGAATATCCTAAAAAAGTTACCTCCTTTGCCCCAAAGACGCACTTGGAAACGTTGATGAGCATACCGTACTCCTGCAGCTTGCCGAAGACTTGGCGCAGGTGCTCCTCGTGCTGAGACTCGTCCTTCGAGAAAACCAGAATATCATCGATATAACAATAGACAAAATCTAGGCTTCTGGTGATCTCGTCCATGAAGCGTTGAAAGGTCTGACCCGCATTTCGAAGTCCAAAAGTCATAAATGGGAACTCGTACAGACCGAAAGGGGTAGTAATCGCTGTCTTCGGGATGTCGTCCGGACTGACAGGTATCTGATTATATGCCTTCAAAAGATCGATCGTGCTAAACACTTTACATCCCACCAAATTATGCGCGAAGTCGTGTATATGTTTAATCGGGTACCTGTCAGGCACGGTTCGGGCGTTGAGCATGCGGTAATCACCACAAGGACGCCAGCCGTTGTCCTTTTTTGGCACCAAATGCAGCGGCGAAGACCAAGGACTCTCGGAAGGTCTGGCAGTTCCACTGGCGATCATTGACTGGAACTCCTGTTGGGCTATTTTAAGTTTATCCGGAGCTAAGCGACGAGGTGTGCTGGAAACCGGAGGACCTGGTGTTGTGCGGATGTGGTGAACGGTGTTGTGTGGTATCATGCGGTGTATGCCAGTGGGTCGAAATTATTTAATTTAATTATTAATATCAGGAAAGTCATCAAGCAATTTGTGAAAATGCGAATCGCCAGTCATAACCTTGACATAATACAAATTACAATTAGCTAGCTTAGCAATAGCAGAAACAGATGTCGTATTATCTAAAAGACGTTTGTTGCGAATGTCTACGATAAGGTTGTAATGATTTAAAAAATCTACGCCTATTATGGGCTTGGTGACATTGGCAACAACAAAACGCCAGGTAAAAACTCTGCGTAAGCCAAAATCTAAGTTAAAATACACATAGCCATAAGTACTTATACTAGAACCGTTTGCGGCACACAACTTATAGTCCGTACAGGTACGATGATCACTCAGCATGGAACGGGGGAAGACACACAAATCGCTACCGGTGTCGATTAGAAATTGCGTCTTCGAAGTTCGATCCACAATGAAGAGGCGACCAGCAGCAGATGTAGGGCAATCGTCAGTCGCCATTACTGATCGCCCGTGGCGTTTCCCGCTTTGTAGTCGCAAGGGCGGATGCACTTGCGGGCATCAGCAGCGAAGTTGTTGTGGTACCAGCATACTGGAAACTTGCGATAACTAGACTGCGATCGTTTTTGCCTCGGCGATGATGTGCTTGAGTCACGAGTACGGCCAGTTGAGCGGGACTGTTGTCTGCCATTCCTCTCCATAGCCAAGTTACTAAATTGCCTTCGTAGTTCGGCAACCTCTTTGACCAGGTCGCTTAATGCCGAGTTAGACGTCGCCTGGCTGACGCTAACAACAGATGTAGATGCAGCAGCTAACTCTTTGATCCGATCGGCCAGGAACGTGACGCGTGGACGTTGTGCATTCTCCATATTGAAATTTACGGGGTCACCAATTTGGTATTTTGGTGTGTGAAAAGTAAATGAATAATCCAACTCACAGTATAACAGTCCAAAGCTTATATTTTTGGTTCTCCAGTAGAGGAATAACATATACACACACAAATACACAATTTACATTAAAAAAGAATTTACAATTAATATTTAAGAGAATGCAACGTGCACTTCGCGTCGTGGTGTAATTTCGAGACCTTGTTGATTCGTTGCTAGGCAACGCGATGCGGCGCGGGGTGCACGTCAGTTACATAAATAGGTTGTATAGGTGATTATTTATTTTATGTGTAATATATAGATACAATGATAAATAGTTTAATAATATATGTAATTATTATAGATAAACTAAATAAATGTAGGAGAGTAGCCTACAGTATAATGGCACCTTTAAAAATATCAACATTTCTTTTTTGATTTGATGGCATTTTTTGTTTGGTAAGCTAACTTTTGAGTGATTTAAGTCCTAATGATACATAAGAATTTAATATTTCTTTTTGTTTCAGGCAATTGAAGAGAGTACTGAAGAAAATAAATGGCATAAAATATATTTACGTTGCATCTGATGCAAATCACATGATAGATGAACTGGATGCAGCTTTATCACATTTAAAAGTATCTGTAGTGAGACTGCAACATTCAAATCCCCATGTAGATCTGGCAATTTTGGGTCAAGCTAATTATTTCATTGGTAACTGTGTATCTTCTTTTTCTGCTTTTGTGAAAAGAGAAAGGGATGTCAGTGGATTACCATCAGAATTTTGGTCATATCCCAATCGCAAAAAAAATAAACACGATGAATTTTGAGTCAACAAGACGATTTTTGAGGATACAAAGATTATGATTGTAATTGTAATGGGCATTAAAATTACACATGATTAAATATATAACTAATCTCTAAGGCCTTATTAATAAATAAGATTTAAACTTTAAGTATAGACAGAGACCCGTATTCTGAAACGGCACTTGAGTGTAGTTTAATTTGAATTCAAGTGATTATTGCTTAAATATAGAATTGCTATTTAAATTGGTGTTTTATTCCAAAACTGCTATCAAGCTTGGCTTACGTAAATTTACATTCAAATTATATTGAAGTCGGGACATCCCTTTTCTACGCATAAATGCGAAAACGTGTAGCACTAAAGGTTAATAACTCTTCTCAAGCGTGGCAATGAGATGTTTTGCACGATCATAGCTTAAATCTCGATTCAAATACCTATCGATTGTTGTCCAAGTGACGTTTCAGAATAAACGTAAACAGAGATGAATGAATTGATACTTAAATATTGTTCTAAAATAAAGGGTTCATGTTAATTTTATTTCAAAACGTTATTCATGTCCAAGTGTCGATTCAGAATACGGGCCTTGGACTTGTTACTCAGTAAGTATTTTGTTTATTTTCCTCGCATTCAAAATCACAATAATATGAACACGGATTAGCTATACCATATTTTTTCTTTATTTCTTGCTAAATATTAAGGAATATGTAAGGTAAATAAAGGACACATTAAGGAAAACACTATCTTTAAATGAATAGAAATAATATTTATCAAAACAAAAATCCACAGCTTTTTATGTAAGAATACAGTAATTCATAGAAAATAATATTTTGCTATAAAACCTCCAATAATCGTCATATTCTAATTTTTTTTAAATATTGTCCCAAGTACTAATAGATGATATCACCAAAAAATTAAATCACCAAAGGTAGACAGTCAATTGCACCAATAGTTGACATGCTTGACTTGATAATGATTATGACAGAAATTAAACTTTTAGTAACAATGCTTTCTTCTAATATTGTAATTATAATAAATAACACTTTTCTACTCTCTTCCCTATTTATTATTTCTCTAATTAAGTCAGTCGGATTAGGAATAATATAGGTATTCTTGAATAGCTGCTTCCATGTCAGATTCGAAATCACGGAACAACTGTCCTTTTATTGGCTGCATGATTTTTAGTCTGAAACAATAAAACCAATTACCTAATAGTTGACATCATGTATGTACCCTAATAATACAGTGTTGTCTACCTTTATTTAAAGTGATCGAAAAATATTCATATTTCTACAGTAATCTTTTAATTAAGAATTGTGGTCAACATCATATTAAACTACTTACATTGGTGTTCCAAGATTTTGAATTTTCATGTCATCTTTTAGATTTTTATTTATTTTTGGAATTTAATAAAACACGTCATAATTTGTTAGAAAAACGTAAGAAAAAACAAGAATAAAACGTTTATCACTCTTCTAGAAGTAACAACGAGTGCTTTTTTACGTTGAGTTGAAAACATATAGGTGACGATCTTTTATTTTTAACCGGAAATTCATAGCTAAAGTGGGAGATGCTAAAAATTACAATTGGTGTGCATGAAATTAATAAAGAAAGAGACTATGGTGAATTGCATCTATACCAGTGGCGGAGCGTCCATATAACCCGATTCCCACAGCCGTACCAAACGAGCGAGCATAAAAAAATCATTACCATAATGCAAGTACAATACCATTTTATAAACAAATTAAAAAAATCCATCAATAAAATCTTATCATAACAGTATTAAACGCGCGCGAAACAATATGCAACACAGGTGTTTAGTGCTTTGGCGGTTGGCCTTCTCCTTTATTTAAATAAAACTCACTTTAAAATATAAACCACTTTATTCGAGCCGCCATCTTTATTAACTGACTTCTGGTTCTGACATCCATGGTTGACAGCCTAGCTATTTTGACGTTCTATTCTTCCAACACTATTTTCACGTAACATTCCTCTCCTTATATAAGACAGATAACAAATTGAATATTAATAACAATCATAATCATTACAAAGCATTTTAGGTATTTTAACAGATCGACCATATCTGGTTACATAATTATTTAGGGATTCATTTTTAGAATAGTTTACTTCACTATTTGAACAATCATCATTATTAATACTATCATTACAATCATTTACATCATCTACATTCGGTATGTATAAAGGAACATTCAACGTATTATTTTGAGGACAGTCATCTTCATCATTTTTAATTTCAGTCATTGGAACATGTTGGTTATCTGACTGGTTATTATAATGTGGTTTAATATTATATGTTGTCTGTTTCTTCTTAAAATGTTGCCTTGTTCATCCTCAACTAAGTATGAACATGGAAATGAGCTTACAATGAACTTACAATTTTTCCTTCACTCCAAATTTTATCGTCTAAATTTTTTTTAAATAATATTGGATCTTCAGACTTACGTTCTGTTAAAGGTTTAACATTTCTATTATAATAGTATCTTATTTTATTTTGATTTTGTTCATCAGTTACAGTATCACGAGAATATATTGTTGGTTTTAAATAAGATTCTGATACAGGACACTTAGAATTCAAGTTACGATTGAATAACAAATTGGCAGGAGTCTGACAACCTTCCTTAGTAGTATTTCTTAAATTTAATAAAGCAATATGGGGATCTGGATTATCATGGGTACACTTTTTTAATAGCGATTTAATGATTTTCACACTAGATTCTGCTAAGCCGTTTGATCTTGGGTAGTTTGGTGATGATGTAATATGGTTAAAACCATAAATTGAGGACCATTATCTGTTATCAATTCTAAAGGGATACCATGCCTAGCAATTATTGATTTCATATGCTTAATTACATTAGCAGATGTTAAATTCTCTAGCTTAGCAATTTCAATATATTTGCTGTAATAATCTACTACTAGTAAATAATGTGTTTTTTGAAATTCAAACAAATCAGAAGCAAGTTTCAGCCAAGGTAATGTTGGAATTTCATGAAACTCAATCGGTTCATTACATTGATTTGAACTATAGATTGCACAAGTTTGACAGTAAGTACACATATCTTTGATTTGTGATGACATATTCGGCCAAAACATTACAGTTTTTGCTCTCCGTAAACAGTTATTAATTCCAAAGTGTCCCTCATGAATAACATTTAACATAGATTTTTGTAGTGAAACAGGTATAACAATTTTATCATTCTTTAAGATCATTCCTTGAACATTACTTAAATCATGTCGACAGTTCCAAAATGGTTTAGCTAATTCATGAATTTTAGTTTTATTATCAGGCCAACCTTTTATGATATATTCTTTAATAATATTCAAAGTAGTATCTGTTAGAGATAATAAGCCGATATTTAAAAGATATATTTATTAAATAAAATTATAAAAGACAATAAAGCAATGTAGTTACAAACGGTACTAGGAAAAGAATTGACAACTTCAACCACAGAAAAATATAACATACAAAATATATGTGGCCAGATATATAGAAAAACTAAAACCTTCAACACGCCTCCTTTTTCTATATATCACAGCAAGGCCACGAACACAGTTGTCATGTTTTGTTCTTGATAAAGCCTTCGTCAAAAATATCCGAGACAATTAAATCTGTCGACTTAAGATTCATGTCACATCTTTTCAGAACTTTCATTAGATCTTAGCTATTCAGATGTCCCATTGGTTCATGCCATGTCCAAATATCAACATCCACCTTATTGCTTACGACTGAAACTTCATCATCAGCCTCTCTCACTATGTACAAATCCCCAGCACGATCTCCAGTAATTTTAATTTTACCATCTCTTTACGATAGCAATATCCTTAAAAATTACTTCGCAATCTACAGAAGATTGCTCCTAAGATCAGGACCAAATAGTGAACTCTATCCGCGCAATATCATTATTACTTTTAGCTAAGAATCTAATATTTCCTTATCTCATGACATTTATCGACAGATTGTTTGCCATTATGTAATTTTTCTTTACGATTTTCCAAATTTCCATAAAATTCTTGTTGATCATTGCAACCACTATCAAGAATCCTCAATTTTTCTTTGGTTCTAAGCCAAATTAAAACTTTCAAAATTATCAACAATTTCTTCATCTTCGTCACTGATGACACATTTCGATTCGACATTGACATTTTTCTTCATTTGGCAGTTAGAAGCCTTATGACCAAATCCATGACATTTGTTACATCTAAATTTGAATTCTTGTGACTTTTCATTTTTGAATATTGTCTTCCTTGGTATTGCACCTCGCCTTCCATAAAATGCATTTTCTTGCAGCATATCAACATCGTTTTCTTTCCTGGAACTATATTCTTCGCAAATTTTTATCTTTAGAAACTCTATTTTCGGTAGTTCATCTCTCGTTTCGATAGCACACCGGAAGTTTTCATACGATGATGGTAAACTATATAACAGTAGTATTGACAGTAAATCCTGGTGAATATCAATCTCCATATCCTCCAACTTATCTACAGCATCAAAAAATCTACCCAAATGCTCGTGAATATCATCACTCTCTTGCATTTTATAAGTGATCAGCCGTTTCAACAAGGTTGCCTTTCTGGCCGGACCTTTCGACGCATGCACTTTTTGCAGCTTCAACCATACGTCTCGTGCAGTTTCGCACCCACGTATTTGTTTCAGCTCACTCGGACTCAGAGTCAAAACTAAATCGGACTTAGCTTTACGATCTCCATCGATCCATACCTGCACAGCTCCTTCATTATCCTCGTTCACAACAGGCTTAATTATCTTCCCGGATACGTAGCCCCAAGTATCATTTTTCACCAATACTGCTTCAGCTTGTATCCGCCATGTATCATAATTTTCACGATTCAATAACTCAATTTTATTCGACATTATTATCAATAAATATAGCCCATAACCTGTTAGAGATAATAAGCGTGCACTTTTTGCCTGGGCCCATAACCTGTTAGAGATAATAAGCCGATATTTAAAAGAGATATTTATTAAAGAAAATTATAAAAGACAATAAAGCAATGTAGTTACAAACGGTACGAGGAAAAGAATTGACAACTTCAACCACAGAAAAATATAACATACAAAATATATGTGGCCAGATATATAGAAAAACTAAAACCTTCAACAGTATCTTTACATGATTCACCAGAAATTATTTCTCTTTTCTTAAGAGAAATAGGTAAATTCTCGAATATAACTTCAATCTGGCATACTATATCTTTGTATAAAAATTAGTCAATTCATCATTTTCTAAAGGTAAATAAGACCTACTTAAGTAATCAGAAATGAACATTTTCTTTCCAGGCACATATTTAACTATAATGTCATAACCTTGAATTTTTAACATTATTCTTTGTAGTCTCTTTGGTACTTTGCTTAATGGTTTTTTAAATAATATTTCTAGCGCAGAATGATCAGTCTCAAAAGTTACCCTTTTACCTAAAATGTATTTATGAAACTTAGTACAGCCAAAAACTATAGCAAACATTTTTCTTTCAACTTGTGCATACCCTTTTTAACATTCCGTTAGCGCCTTTGATGCATAGGCAATTGGTTGACTATCTTGGATTAAACTTGCCCCTACACCTTCTGAACTATAGTCTACTGAAACTACAATGTCTTTATTAGTGTCAAATAATTTTAAAACTGGTGGGTTTGTTAACATAGTTTTTAATTGGAGAAATGTATTTTCATGTATTTGATGCCATTGAAATATATTGTCTTTTTTTAATAATTCTCTTAGTGGTGCAGTTATAGTGGAATAATAATTTTTAAACCTTGACAAATAATTAGTCATGCCTAAAAACCTTTCGAGATCCTTTTTATCTTTCATAATTTTTAATTCTTTGATAGCCTTTACCTTTACTGGATCAGGACTAATACCTTTATTACTAACTATTATACCTAAAAATATTAATCCTCTTTTAAAAATTCTGACTTTTCTCTATTAAATCTTATATTGTTATTTTTAGCTATGTTCAATACCTTTAACAATCGTTCATTATGTTCAGTAATAGTATTACCATAAATAATTAAATCATCGCAATAGAATGATACTCCGTCTATGTTATTAAATACACTTTCCATGCGTTCTTGGAATGCCTCAGTGGACACAGATAAGCCAAAAGGTAACCTTTTATATATAAAGTTACCAAAGGGAGTTGAAAAGGCACATAACTTTGAAGATTCTGGGACAAACATAACAGTCCAGAATCCACTATTGCAATCTAATTTTGTAAAAAATTTAGCTCCCACATAATTTGTCTAAAATATCATCAACGGTGGGTAATTGTTTATGTTCTCTAATGATGAATTTATTTAAGTATAACTAGGGTCAATACATACTCTTAATTTATTATTGCTCTTTTTGATAACAGCCATTGAGTTAACCCACTCCAACGGTTCATTGACTTGTTCTATAATATTTTCATGAACCATTCTGTCTAGCTCCTTTTTGAGGGGGTTTCTAAGAGCTATTGGAACACGACGGGGCAGATCCACTCGAGGAATCGCACAATCCTGTAATTTAATTGTATATGGCTTGTTATGGAAGCATCCTATACCATCAAATACTTCAGTATACATTTTTTTAAAATCTTGTAAATTATTACAGTTAATAGAGAGTATTTCTTTATGTGCATTATTTCGACTAATTAACTTTAAATTAACACACGATTTTAAACCTAATATAGTGACACACTTTGGATAAATAATAACAAATTCTATATTGTCACATTTACCACTTTTCAAGTAACATTTTAATGTACAAACTCCTTTAACAGATAAACTTTGATTATCTACAGTAACTAATTTAATTTTTTTTTCTGATAATCTGAGTATCTAAACCTAATTTTTCATATGTGTCAAATGACATACAGTTTACTGTGCACCAGTATCTAATTTTATTTTTAACATTTTATTATTAATGATTAATGTTTCAAACCACTCACTTTCTTGGTTGATGTTGCTAATTATGGCCTGTTCTTCTACATTGGCCACCCGACGACTGAAGTCTCTTGTTTGTCTGCAAACCTTGGCGAAATGATTTAATTTTCTGCATCTATTGCATATACATCCAATGGCAGGGCATTTGTGTTTTGGGTCCCATGGTCCACCACATTTAAAACACTTTCGGGTATTCTTTATGGCTAATACTGCTTCCGATTGGTTATTGCTTGGAATTGAGGTAGATAACTCAATAAGATTTTTTTGTATCATGGCTGATGTTACAAAGATTTTGGTGGTTAGGTTAGGTTAAGCTTGGGTTTGCTTTATAAACTATTCGATTTTAATTTTAACATTATATAAATGTTAGAAAAATTAGTACAAAGATTTTGGTGGTTAGAAAAAGAATTTCGAAAAATTATGATCTTTAGGCGGGAATCGAACCCGCGTCCGCTGCTATCCGGGCAGAAATACCTGATCACTAAAGGTACATATGTCTTTATTATCTACACGTTTTTAAGTGCCTTCAGCTACAAAAACTTACACAACTTGCATCATAGCTTGATTTATTAGTCGAATTAATAGTTTGTATTTCATTTTCATGTTGTTTTTGTCTAAAGGAATGAATATTATAGGTAAAATGGGTAGCGCCATCGTGGAACCACAATGAGGTAGTGACTGTGGTTGTGCATTGAAATCATCGACTTGAGAATCAGCCGCAAAGGGTCTTGCCAGAAGATTGGTTTTCTCCTGCGGCATGGGCATCCGCTCTTATGTAAGCCTTCTTACTGGACTTGGAAGCCTTGTTGTAGACTGTTTTGTCGACATCGGAAGCTTTATTAGCCCGACCTCTGACCCTGAACTCCAGAGGTTACGTCTGCCTTTACTGAGCGGATCGGAATGTAAAACATTATTCCATACCCAATATAATCTCCTCAGTAATGGCACCGGCACCAGCTAATGTGTTGTTCTCACTGTAGTAGCGTTGCTTCCAAGGCACAGACGCATAGGTACCATCTCAATCTGCTGACCCATGATGCCAGAGCCGGCGTTTAGCAATCGTCAGTTTCCGAAACTTTGGCATGTGGTATTGGGATTCGTTTGGTACACCATTAATTATTAATGGGTAACGCGGAGAGAAATAAAACACGTCGGCCATATTTAACAGGAACAGCAGAGAGAAGTTTATTTCTTAAATGTCATAGACAGAGAGCAGTCACAGACTAACATGTACACAGACTAATTAAATACAATGTCCAACACCCCCTCTCAATTTCAAATCCCCATGAATTTTCTACAATAACATCAATACACTAATTTGAAATTGACTCAGAACATTCTCCTTAAGAATAATACAATATTAGGTTTATTTTAAAGAACAATAGTGATCTTCAGACTTACAAAACAAATTACAGCTTACTATATTTATTTAAGATCACTTAGTTACAACTAAAGTTATTTGTTATTTATCTTATACATTTTATGTATGTAAATCAATGCAATAAAAATTATTTTAACTTAACATATTGTTTTATTTACCTTGAACTAATGAATTTTACAATTAATATTTTTACAATTCTAATTAAATTATGTCACATTCATTTTAGATGTTAAATAATCATGTTAATTAGTTGACAAAGCCTTTGTAAAAATGTCAGCTATATTCTTATTACTTGGTGTATATGATAATGAAATAATTTTCTTAGAAATAATGTCTTTTACATAATGAGCTTTGATATCTATGTGCTTAGCCCTTTTTGAATTTTCATAACTATTAATCAATTTGAGTGTACTTTGGTTATCTATCAATAAGTTACAAGTAATATTTGTTATGTTGAGATCTGATAAGATACCTTTTAAATTAATTGTTTCACAAACTGCTTGAGCACCAGCAAGGTACTCTGCCTCAGCGGTTGATAAGGCCACTGATGCTTGTTTCTTCGAATACCATGATATAATTTTTCCACAGTAGAAAACTGCTCGTCCACTAGTACTCTTCCTATCAATTTTGTCAGAAGCCCAGTCAGAATCAGTAAATGTAATTAACTCCTTGTTAGTATTTCCTTTCCTCATATATAACAATCCTTTATCTTTTGAACCTTTTAAATATCATAACACTCTCTTTCCTGCCTTCCAAACTGACTCAGTAGGTTTGTCCAGAAATCTGCTCAAATATGAGACAGCAAATGTAATATCCGGTCTAGTATTAGATGATATAAATAACAATGATCCAATTAGTTCTTTGTATGGTACATTAATAATCTCTTCGGATTGATCAGCACTAAAACCTGACTCCATAGGTGTAGTTACTTCTCTACAATCTGTCATCATAAATTTTTCTAATATTTTCTCTATTGCTTTACTTTGCTTTATTTTAATACCATTTTTAATCTTCTCTATCTCCATTCCTAGAAATGTTTGTATCTCTCCAAGATCTTTTGTGTTAAATTCATCATGTAGTATTTTCTTAATTTTTCTTACTTCTTCTTCTTCTCCATATAACAAAATGTCATCTACATATACTATAAGCTTTATACCTCTTTTAAAATAAAGACAAAAGTCATAGCCTGATCTTTTTAATCCAGCTTTCTCCATTACCTTATTAAATTCCTTGTTCCAACACTTTGGACTTTCTTTAAGACCATATAAACTTCTATTTAGTTTCAATATTTTATCCTTATCATATTTAAGCCCTTTTGGTATTTTAATGTATATATCTCCTTCAACAAAACCATTCAGAAAAGCGGTAGGTACATCTAGTTGATAGACTGGTAAATCCTCTTCGACAGAATTAGCTAAGAATGCTCGGACAGTGGACTTTCTAGCAACTGGTGCATAGTTGTTGCCAAAATATTTATCTGGTATCTGAAAACCTTTTACTACCAATCTAGCTTTCTTTACTCCATTGTTCTTCAGTGTAAACACCCATCTTGTATCAACTGCTTTTATTCCTATTTTATTTTCGGTAATATTCCATGTATTCAAATTTTCTAATGACTCTATTTCTTTGTTGATTGCTTTACTCCATTCTTCAACTTTGATTGCTTTCTCATATGTATTTGGTATTTCTTCCTGGTTTGTTATTAAACAAAATGCTGTGTATAACTCATAGTCTTCTAAATATGAAGGTTTATTTATTACTCTTCTATTTCTAGTTGTATTATTTATTTAATTTCTTTCATTATTCGATTTTAATTTTAACATTATATAAATGTTAGAAAAATTAGTACAAAGATTTTGGGGTTAGAAAAAGAATTTCGAAAAATTATGATCTTGAGGCGGGAATCGAACCCGCGTCCGCTGCTATCCGGGCAGGTGCCTGACCGCTCGGCCAGTGTCTTGGGTGGCCGAGCGGTCAGGCACCTGCCCGGATAGCAGCGGACGCGGGTTCGATTCCCGCCTCAAGATCATAATTTTTCGAAATTCTTTTTCTAACCCCAAAATCTTTCTTTCATTATTATTTTCTTCTATTATTTGTGTTATTTTCTTCTCAGTCTCTTTCCCATTTATTTCATTACTTCTTTCTTCTATTATATCTGTTATATTCTTATCAATTTCTTCATGTTCATATCCTTTGGTTTCTGACTCTATGTTGACTTCTTCAGTTTCTTTTGATAATGAGCTCTTTTCGTCATATTTAATGTTTGTTTCATCAAATTTCACATCTCTAGATATCAATATTTTATTATCTAATGGGTCCCACAATCTGTATCCACTATTAGAATAACCCACAAAAATCAATTCTTTTGCTCTCTTGTCAAGTTTTCCTTCTTTGGGTAGGATCAATCCCCAAGCTTTAGAGCCAAATATTCTTAGCCTGCTTAAATCATTCTTGCCATATCTAAGTGAACATGGTGTTTTAAAATTTATCGCTGATGAGGGTGACCTATTTAATTGATAAGCTGAACATGCTATTGCTTCACACCATAGAAACTTAGGTAAATTAGTTTCCAAAAATAAGGTTCTTGCTCTTGTATACAATGTCCTATTTAGCCGTTCTGCAACTCCGTTCGACTGAGGTGTATACGGTAATGTATATTCCAATTGAATTCCTTTATTTCTACAAAAGTATTTTACCTTGTTGGCTGTGTATTCTGCACCATTATCGCATCTAATCCTTTGTACTTTATTGCCCGTTTCATTTTCTAATTTTATTATATATTCTATAAGTTTGTCTGTCGCCTCTGATTTATTAACTAATGGATACACAACACAAAAATGAGAATAATCATCTAAAATCGTTACAAAATATTTCTCACCATTGAGTCCACAGTGGTTTATTGGACCAGCAATATCTGTGTGCAGTAGCTCGGCAACTCTTCTTGACCTGTAATACTTGTATTTTTTTTCTGCTTATGTGTTCCTATATAATAATAATTTAGATTTCCCCCCTTCTACCTAATATACCTAATGGTGACAATAAAATAAAAACAACCAGTTGGACAGTAGTAAATTTATAATTTCAATTTAATACAAATTTAACACAATTTATAATTTAAAATTTACATAAGCGGTAATTAAAAAGAACCAAGACCAAGGAGTTCGGGTGGAGTCGTTCTGGTCGATAACGAGTGGGACGAGTATATGAATCTAAATTATATTAATCTGTCTATATCTATAGAAGTCTATCTTTATCTCCGAGCCTTCAGCCGCCTGGTGGTTAGTAAGGTACCTGACTGTAGAGAAGTGTAGTAGGGAGTAGCAATTCCTCACAGGATTACCCGCTAGGTCCAGTCCACAATCAAGACAGCTTTAACTGGAGTCTCTTTACTCGTACCAAAGGACCCTTTCGGGTCAGTGACACAGTATGTATTCCTTTTAATAACAGCTGTTATTCGGAGAACAACTTGCTTGCTCCGATATAATATTTATAAAATTCCTCTAAAATTTGGAAAATTCCACCAAGATAAGAAGACCATCAAAAATTTACAGCGTCTAGCTAGGAATTTTAAAACAGAATGAATTCCACTTCCGAATTTTAAAATAAGCGCTCGTCATTGGCCGTATAGTTTGACAATCGAATCCTGAAATTTTGTAAGGCTACTAGGCCGGACTAGGGCAACGATTCTGTATCATACAGCCAAGATAACATTGACAAATTGACAATTTCTTCGATCTCTAAAAAATCTATTCTAAGGGAATTTTAGGCAACAAATGTGACCACTGAAGACCTAACGAACCCTAAACGCCGAATAAATACTAAATAAAATCCTAACCTGCCAAAATACAACATTATTGTCTGGAAACCAAGGAAAAAGTAAAGTCATATTTTTTATAACACTTGGGGGTTATATAACCACCCAAACCAAGCAACTCTTATCTGAACTTTTTTTTTTTTTTTTTTTTATAAGTCCCCAATTATGCCAATTTCTCTTTGCAAACCCAAAATTATTATGACAACTAATGTCATTGTCACTGTCAGTCAGTTTGTCAATTTTGACTTTGACAAGTGACAAAATGACAACGTTACAGACCTCGGTCTTGGAACCTGCCGGAACGGTTCCCTGGTGGCTTTTCCTTGCATACAGGGCCCGCAGGTCCTATTGGAAACTGGTAAGTGCATAATACCTAAACACTTTCGATTTAAGTGACCCAACCGTTTGTGTCACAGATCACAATCAATATTGCTATTAGTAACATTACAGCTCTCATGAACTAAATTAGCATTTAAAATATACAGTTTTTGTTCAGCATAACCAACCACATAAATATTCTTTCTACTAATTACAGCTTTATATTTATTAAATTTTACATAAAAACCTAAATCTGTTATCTTTTTAACTGGCAGTAAATTATATGATATATTTTCTACAATCAAAGCTTCCATATTTATATTAAAAAATTTATATTTTATTTTTAAGTTTCCTCTTTTATTGCTTAATATATATTGACCATTTGCAACAAATATTTTTACACTATCCTCTAAGATTCTTGTATTAGTCATAGACAGTGCACCCGAGCTATATCGACGATAGGCGGAGATGTCGTATGAATACCAACGGCCACGGCCATCAGGCAGCGGCGGCGGACTGCAGCGTCGTCGGGCGGCCCGGTAGCAGTGCGCGGGCAGCGCAGCGGAGCACCCCGGCACCACCGTGGCTGCGCCTTGCAGCAACCCAGCAAGGGGGACCAACACTGCTGATCCAAGCAGCTTCCCAGCTTCAACACGGCGGGAGCCCCGACAAGTATGATGGCGTCGGCTCGCAGCAAGATCTTCAGCTTGGTACGCAGATTATTCTTGAGGGCGAAGCGCAGGGCCTTCTTGAGACCCGGGCCATTTGCCAAAGGGCCCGGAAACGGCCATACTACGTCGCTATATTCCGAGTAAAACTCGACGACTGAACTCCAGAGGAACGGCGGCTGTGGGTTTTATACCACCGCCGCACGTCAACAAATTTTGAAAACGGAGAGAACCCGAAACAGCAGAGTATGACAGAAAGAGAAACAAATTATAATAGGGAATATAAACGAATTGGATACATATTGACATGACAAATAATAAGATAAAAATTAAGAAAATAAATTGACTAGATGTGCCTAACTAAAATAAATTATTTCGACAAATTAATATTTTATAAAATGAAAATGATGAGTATGGACGAGAATAGTATGTGAGAGATAAGAGATAAGTCTAAAAATGAAACCGCCGTTCCATTATAAGAATTCTGACTCCGAGAAAGTACTTGTAAACTACGAATTTAGAAAGATAATGGCCGAAAATGGGTTTCCCCATACAAACTTAAAAAGGCTTAAAACTATTGTTAGGAGCGGCAGGCAAGACGCTACACAACAAGAGTTCAGATGAGCTTAGAGGGGCTTGGACCTCTACCTGATTACCTCTGAATGTGTCGTAAGCAGAAGGACCAGTAAAGAAGGCGCTTGGCTTGCAAGCTCTGCCAAATCCTGGTGGGCTGATTAACCAGTTGTGATAAGTCTTGCGTGAGAGCGAATACATGAGAAGCGGTAATCTCAGACTACAACATATGAATAAATTGAATACATAGAATTCATTTCATTAATATTTATTATAAAACCTTAAGAAATATAATGTAATAACTAAAATATGTTATTAAAAGTAGTCCCTTTGGGCAAGGTTCCGAAGATACATAGTGTGAACGTATCTAATCAATTGCAGCGTGCGGCCGATGGTTCTGTAATTTATTATTACTCATCGGATACCTGCGATATATTCATCGTACCGTAACCAGCTGTTTGTTATCGTTTGATTGTATTGCCTCAATGAAAATGCTGTGCTTCGCATGTAAAAATTCAATTGATTTTAAAGAAAAGCTTACATGTGTAACATGCCGGAGCGCATTTCATTTTGCGTGCTTGAACATTTCTCAAACTTATTTTACGAAGAACTGTGCCGAACTTAAACGGTCATGGAAGTGTCACTCTTGTACGAATATTACTAGACGACGAAACGACAGCACTCCAGTGAGGAACCAGTTTGAAGACCTACAGGAATCGACAGACATGTCATGTGATGACTTGCAGATAACCCACAACGAGACCAGCAATGTTTTTGATCAGGTGGATTCATTAAATTCAAACAAGCCTAGTCAGCAGGTACTGACTGAAAATCCGTCGACGTTTGGGTCAATCTCCTATGAACAGTTTAGTCAGTTGCTTGATACTAAATTCAATGCGCTTAGATTGTCAATTATCAATGACATAAATACAACGGTTAAGAGAGAAATTAAAGACGCTGTAGATAATTTAAGAACCGAGTTTACACAGACCACAGATTTTATAGTGTCAGAGCAGAAAGACCTAAAAAACGAACTCCACGCGGTCAGTGCTAAAGTTGCGTCATTTGAATCAGAGAAAACATTTGTACAGACAGAAATGAGAGACCTTAAACGACGATTAATTTCTCTGGAGAAGTTTTCGAGAAGCCATAATGTGGAACTACAAATGGTCCCTGAAAAACAAAGTGAGAACCTGCCAGCAATAGTAAAGAAAATATATCAAATCATAAAGGCTCCTTTTACAGATGGAGATCTGTGCGCGGTGCGCAGAATAGCAAAAATTGAACCTTCGTCCCAGCGGCCACGTAACATCCTCATAACATTGCCCTCGGAGCGTCACCGTGATCATCTATTATCTTCCTATAAGAGGTTTAATAAGGAGCTTAAATCCGATCATCTTAATACGAGCCATCTTGACATCGCTGGTAATAAGCAAAACATTTACTTGGCGGAACATCTGGCTCCTGAATGCAAGAGCCTGCATGCGGCTGCCAGGAAGATTGCTAAGGAGCGACAGTATAGTTACGTGTGGGTTAAGTTCGGCCGTGTTTATGTCCGCAAGAACGAGTCATCGCCAGCCGTCGTTATTAGGGATCTGTCATGTCTGGAAAAGTTAACTTGAAATGTTTTAATATAATTATATTTTTTTTTCTCGTACTGAAAGTTAGTGCACATATTTGTTTTTTTTACTTTTTAATTATGGAGATTTATTATCAGAATGTAAACAGGATTAAAACTAAAACCACCGACTTATTTCTGTCGTCATTAAACTTTGATTATGATATAATTTGTATTACAGAAACTAATCTAAACGCGGGGTTTTTTGATAGCGAATTATTTGATCAGAGGTATGATGTATTTCGTAGGGACCGCGAAACTTCTTGTATAAATAAAAAAGAAGGAGGAGGAGTTTTAGTAGCTATTAATAAGAAATATAATGCTATCCGTAACATGTCGTGGGAAAGTGCAGTTGAGGATATTTGGATCAATATAAAACCTAATAATGTTTTTGCTTATAATATTAACCTGTGTGTATGTTATTTACCACCTGATTTGACAATCAGTGATAGTGAAAACTTTTATCTAAACTGTCAGCATGTATTATCAAATATATCGAATAATTCAATAAATATAATCATTGGTGACTTTAATATTCCTAGTATTTCGTGGAAAAGGGTTGGGTCCGCTATGACACCTAATAAATCGGGAGATGCTAGGTCATTGCTTTTATTGAGTACTTTAGCACTATGTGAACTCTCACAATATAATTATATCCCAAATAAGAACGGCAGACTCCTGGATTTAATACTTTGTAATATTCCTGATATAATAGTGACTGAGGCGAGTCCCCTATCTCGTGTAGACGACCACCATCCCCCATTATGCATGAGAATTGAAAAATTCAAATCGATACCCTCGTTAAAGAAAAATCAATCAAAAAGATTTAATTTTAATAAATGTAATTACGAAGCAATAAGGCTAGGATTAGCAGCAATACATTGGCCAACCGTATTATTGCCATGCAACGATGTTGATGACGCTGTAGACACATTGTATTTGGAACTTAATTCACTCATTGAAAAACACACACATTACAAAAAAACAAATGTTAACGTCCACTATCCGGGTTGGTACTCGCCTCAATTAATTAAAAGTCTAAAGAAAAAGCAAAAATTTCACAAAAAGTACAAAATGTATGGTAATCCTAAAGATTACGATTTATTTGCATCCTTTCGTACGGGGTGTAAGGACATGATAAACAAATGTTACAAACAGTATATTGCATCTATTGAGGCGAGTCTGAAGGACAACTTAAAACTATTCTGGAAATTTGTTAGGAGTAGAAAAGGCAACAAGGACATTCCTCAATTTATGAAATACAAGGATAGGACGGCTTCTGATGGAGAAAGTGTTAGTGAACTTTTTTCATCCTTTTTCAGTTCGGTATTTGAACCCATCATTCAACCATCGTTAGATAATGACATCTCTTCGGCTTCTGACTCTTGTATCTCCAGTCTTGTCCTGTCTAGAGAGGAAGTGCTTAAAAAGTTGAAAGCATTGGACTCAAATAAGGGTGCAGGACCAGACGGTATACCCCCTAAATTTCTTAAAGAATGTGCTCAAGAACTTAGTATGCCTCTTACGATAATATTTAACTTGTCTCTTCAACAGGGCACTTTTCCAACAATCTGGAAAGTCGCACATGTCACTCCTATTTTCAAATCGGGTGATAGATTGAACTGTTCTAATTATAGACCTATTAGCATCCTTTCTTGTATGCCAAAGCTATTTGAGAGCGTTGTGTACGACTACTTATATAACCACGTTAGTCCTTTGCTTTCACAAAATCAGCATGGATTTATAAGACGTAGATCTACTATCACCAATCTGATGGAATACAAAAATTATCTTTGTGAAGTATTTGCTGGCGGTGGTCAGGTGGATTCCATATACACTGATTTCACAAAAGCCTTTGATAAGGTAAATCATTACTTGCTGTGTCAGAAGCTTTATTTATGGTATGGGTTCCATGGTAGCCTTCTTAGGTGGATCTCGTCATATCTGTGTAGACGAAGCCAGCTGGTTGCGCTTAAAGGATACAAATCTATTCCAGTTAATGTTACATCGGGTGTGCCTCAAGGGTCGCATCTTGGTCCATTACTCTTCCTCATCTTTATCGATGATCTCATCAGTCGTCTTAATTGTCCATACCTTCTGTATGCAGATGATTTAAAAATATTTTATGAAATCCGTAATGAAAATGATTGCCGAATCCTTCAAAGCGACCTAGCTATATTAACAACCTGGTGTCTGCAAAACCGAATGCTATTGAATCCTAAAAAATGTCAAATTATATCCTTTACCAAAAAAAAGAAACACAAAATTACTTTTGACTATGAATTGAGCAATCAGACTCTACAACGAACCTCGTCCATTACCGATTTAGGGGTCATATTTGATGAACAACTGTCCTTCAAGGAGCACTATGAGAACATTTCAATGAAAAGCCTTAAGACATTGGGCTTTATTTCAAGATCCACCATGCACTTCAAAGACCCTGACAGCCTAATTTATCTGTTTAATAGTCTTGTCCGGAGCCGTCTCGAATATGGATGTGTGGTATGGTCTCCTAACTACAGGATTCACTCCGATAGGATCGAAGGCGTTCAAAAGAAATGTCTCAGAATAGCTGCATACCGTTCTGGCATGAGCCGTAGGCTTGCTTCCTACTCAGATAGGCGTCGTCACTTCCATGTTATTTCACTGGAAACGCGCCGCAGGCAACTGGACCTCCTGCACTTGCACAAAATTGTACATTCTGAATTTGATACACCGAATCTACTAAAATTAATTAACTTCAACATTAGACCTTTAAAGCGAATTAGGAGAAAAATATTTATACTGCAAATATATAAAAACAATACCTCCTTTTACAATCCTATAGTTCGAATGTGTCGTTCATATAACGAGTTGGTACTGGAACACAATGAGTTAGATATTTTCTTAAAAAACCATTTGGCGTTTCGATACACAGTGAAAAACATCCTCAGCTGAACTAATCCACTAATCGTTTGTTTGACAGTGTTTGGATAGTTTGAGAATTTGTTGGTATTTTAGTATTTAAAATTTTACTAAATACTTTGTTTACGTGCAGTTTTGTTTTGATCATGCTGTGTATGCACGTTTTTGGGTTTCATCTGGTTATAATGTTATTAAGATGCAACTATTTAGTAATTATATGACTGTAACCTGTTGTGTATGCCATAATGAATAAATAAATAAATAATACTGGCAGCGTTCCCCCTTTGAATGGCTATACTTATTCTTTGTCCGAAGTAGCTGCCAGCTCTTCGGTCTCCTGTGACGTCGACCATGTTAGGATTTTTAATTGTTGAGATTAAAACCTTTTGGTATTTAAACTCTATTTATTTAGTTTTTACAATGTGCACGAGCAATATTATTTTTACACAGTAGGTAGTTCTTGTTGCCAGAGAGTACATAGACAAATCTAACCTCTTTATGGCTTTGGATACATCAATTATTATCTCCAACACGACCCCTTAATTGATATTCCCAAATGACATGAGATTTAACAAACATAACTTAAGTACAATATGGACAATATTGTTCTAATAGACATTTTAATTATATTATATAATCTTGTAGCTTGTATTCATGTATACATAATTATTTATTATTTTAAATCAAGTTATATTAACTTATTAATATAAAATCAACTTATCAAGAAATTATTAATTTGCTTATATTAATGAACTTTTCAAAACAAAGAGCCTTTGTCATTACATCTGCTAAATTATCATTTGTCTTTACATAATGAATTGAAATTATACCTTTAGTTATAATATCCTTTAAAAAATGATACTTGATATCAATGTGTTTGGCTCTTTTAGAGTTCACAAAACTTTTAGAAATTAAAATGGCACTTTGATTGTCTACAAACAGCTTCACATCGCTTATACAATCTAAGTTTCTTGCCACTCCAATTAAGTTCAGCAGCTCTTGTGTGGTAGCAGCAGCAGCCACATATTCTGCCTCTGCCGTTGAAAGTGCAACGCATCCTTGTTTCTTAGAAAACCATGCAATTGGGTTGCTTCCATGTAATATGATTCCTCCGCTTACACTTTTCCTGTCTGCATTGTCTCCTGCCCAATCTGCATCTGAGTAGGCATATAAATCATAGTTTTTATTTTTTCTAAATATTAGTCCCTTTTCCTTGGTTGCTTTTAAGTATCTAATTATCCTTTTCGCAGCTTTCCATGTACTTTCATTTGCTTTATCTAAATATCTGCTTAAATAGTTTACTGGATATGTAATGTCTGGTCTAGTAGTTGTAGTTATGTAAAGTAGAGTTCCTATTAGTTCTCTGTATCTTTCTTTTATGTTTTCTTTGTTTTCTTTCTCTATTCCTTCTTCTTCTTGTATTTTAAAATTAGTTTCCATCGGTGTTCTCATCTCTTTACATTCAGACATATTAAATTTATCTATTAACTTCTCAATTAGTTTTGTTTGTTTAATTTCTATTGTATTATTCTTCCTTACAAATTCTATTCCTAAAAAAGTATTAATTTCTCCAAGTTCCTTTGCTTTAAATTTTTCTTTTAAATTTGGCACATACATTACTTCTTCAAAATTTACTTCATTTGTTGTTATTTTACCAATCGTCTGAGCTTCTAATATTTTATTCTTCTCTGCAGTCTGAATCTTTGCATCGCAATGTTCTTTTTCAATTAAAATGTTTTCATTTTTGGTCATATGGCTAGAACAGCCGGAGTCTACAATAAATTTCTCTGTGTATGTTAGAAAACTCTGTACACTTTTCATTTGTTTATTACTATTCGTGTTTATATTTTTATTTTTAAAATAACAATCTTCTTCTTTATGGTTTCGCTTTTTACAAATATTGCACTGTTGTTTATTTCTATGAAAGCAATCTTTTTCCAAATGGTTAGTCTTCTTACATATGTTACACTGTCTTTTCTTATTTGCTTTGAATGCAACTGTTGTTTCATTTTTACTTTTAAGCCTGTTTTCTTCAGTATATAATCTTGATGACAGATTGTTAATGTTCTGGTCACAAGCTGGGGTTGACTCCCATGCGGTTATAAAATTGTTATATTTATCTGGTAAAGTTGATAAAATTTTCGATACTACCATCTTTTCAGTGATGTTTTCATTTAAGCTGTTTAGTTGATACGCTATATTTTCAATGTTTGATATATGGTATGTCATATTATAATTTTTGTCAAACTCCAATTTATAAAAATTTTGCATAAGTTGACATTTTTGCTTATCAGTATTTTGTTCAAATATCGCACACAATTTTTCGTACATTTCTTTACTATTTTTACAGCTCATTAATGTCGGTATCAGTTTTCTATCAATAGTGTTGGTTAACACTTTCTGCGCGAGAGCATCGAGTTGATCGCATTTGTCATCTTGCGAACCATTTTTAATTAAAGACATTAATCCTTGACTTTTCAATAGGATGTTTATTTGGAATTTCCATAGTGGAAATGATTTTTCGTCAATTAAACGGTGTACGTTTTTTAGATCTTGCTCGGCCATCTTCTTTTTTTTAGGTTAATTGCGACTTGTGGTAATGTTTTAGTTTTAGGTATGTATTTTGTTGCTTTTATATCCCACTTCACTCAACGACGGTCTGCTACCATGTTAGGATTTTTAATTGTTGAGATTAAAACCTTTTGGTATTTAAACTCTATTTATTTAGTTTTTACAATGTGCACGAGCAATATTATTTTTACACAGTAGGTAGTTCTTGTTGCCAGAGAGTACATAGACAAATCTAACCTCTTTATGGCTTTGGATACATCAATTATTATCTCCAACAGACCAACCTTTTTGCTATTTCTTTATAAAGCCTTATAGCACTAGGACCCCACGGACCAAGGGTCTCGACGCCGAATGGGACAAAATCATATTCGGAGCCTAAACCCCTGTATTTGCAGGCCTTAGCTTTTTCAGCCGCTTCACAGGCCGCACCAGCTCTGTTGTTGGTTCCATGTAGATAGGAAGGCGCCAGCGTGTCTGAACAGGTAGCATCCCATACCAGCACCCGGCCCATCTTCCATGGAATCAAACTCATACCGTCCGGTCTCTTGCCATCGTCTCTTGCAATACCAGTCGGCTAAAGTAGACTTGGCACGTTGACGGTGGCAAGGGACCGGCGAATGATATCGTTAAGTGCGGCGTGTCTCGAGAAGCGGCCTGCACTTTTTTGGCATGACAGTCCGTGGTGTCCTAGCTTGTCGACATCACTGCCACAGGGACAGCTATGAGGAGCGCAGACCGGAACCCCAAGCCGTAGACAGGTTGCGATTCGGAGCGTGTCAGGCTCAAGAAAAGTTCCTGTATTTGACAAAGGGTACGCGTGGAGCCAGTACCCTGCCTCACGCGCACCCACGGCCAAAAGCCTAGCACGCGCCGATCCTGTACTACAGCTCAAAAGATTGTCATAAGTCCGTTTGCAATTTATGTCGTCCCAACTCCTCTGTGAATTTGGAGAATCAGGAAAATTTTGACCTGGGCATGCAATTAAGAAAGCGTTTCTAGCTTCTTCCAAGCCAGCAATCTCAAAGTTTGAAGGTGATGCCCTTAAAATTTTGCCTAAGAGATTTGCTGAACTATGGACAGAAGATAGGAAGGCCGGTAAAGCGACACTAGAAATTTTGCGGATCCCTAAACCACCAAAACGGATGGGTAGGGAAGCTTGGGTCCAAGACTGCTCGTTCATCTGCATATTAAGGATCGATTCTAAGCTAATTTTGATTAAGTTGTCTACTTGTGTCAAAAGATCTGAGTGATTCCAAAAGGAGTAGCAACGGAGCACATACGTAAATTTTGGGACGAAAAGACAGACTTTTAAAATGCAAAGTGCATAGTGTGGACTAATTTCAAGGAGATGGTCAGCTGAATTTTGAAATTTACTAATGGAATTATTAATATATTCAGAAAGAGATTCATCAAAAATTGGAGAACCTAAAAGTTGAAGGGAATTACTGTTAACTATTTTAATATTTGGAGCCAAAATATTGAATTTTTGTTTTAAGTCATTTAGATCTAAGTCGCAGTAATTTATAAATAGTTCGCATTTGCTAAAATTAAGCTCCAAACCAATGGCTTCAAATTTATTTTTGATTAAAAAAAGGTCCGAAAATACAGTATCTACGTCACCTCCTAGGCTTCCATCGTCCAAATACCAAACGTTGAATTTAGAATTTAAATTTTTGATTATCGGGTTTATAGCCAAACTAAAAATTGCAGGCCCAAGGGGATCACCCTGTTGACAACCTACTTCCGAGGACAATTCATTAGAACTATATTAGTTATTTGTTGTACGTGAGTGCAAAGTTGTTTTTTAACCGCGTGCTCAATTTTGATGACCGAGCTAGCGAAGGATTCTAAAATTGAATCACGAGCGTAGCGAGTGATTCAAAAATTAGAATCCTGAGCGATAGCGAGGGAATCAAAAGAGCACAAGGTGAAAAATCTTTGCACTCGAGTGCAACACGTAACTTTTCATCCCCCCCTTTTCATCCATCAAATTGCAAAATACAAAAAAAAAAATACAATCACAGCAGTTCCTGTTTTCACCCAGAAACTTCCACAACACCCTCCCATTAACCCAAACACACTCTCAACACCCACCCAGAAACACCCACAACATTCACACCCATCCACTCAGACACACCAAAAAAACAACCATTCACCCAGAAACACCCACAAAACACCCATTCACCCAGAAAAACCCACAAAACACCCATTCACCCAGAAACACCCACAAAACACCCATTTACCCAGAAACACCCACAAAACACCCATTCACCCAGAAACACCCACAAAACACCCATTCACCCAGAAACACCCACAAAACACCGATTGACCCAGAAACACCCACAAAACACCCAATCACACCCAAAAAACACTCAATCACCCAGAAACACCCACAAAACACCTAATCACACCCAAAAAAAACCCCAATCACCCAGAAACACCCAAAATACTCATCCATCCATTCAGACACACCCACAAAAACCCATTCACCCAGACACACCAACAAAACACCCATTCACCTAGACACACCCTCAAAACACCCATTCACCCAGACACACCTCCAACAGCCACCCATCCACCCAGCCACACCCGCAACATTCATCCAGACACACCTGTAAGTCCCTAATAAAAATTACCGTCCCTAATGGAGTTCCGAGACGGTCAATCAGCTTGAGTCAAGCACGTTGATTTTCTGTATGTTTTTGTTCCGTTGCTAGCGTAAACAAATCAAACAGACCTAAAAAGCTTTTAAATGCTTGACTCAAGCATCCAGCAAGCGTTGTAGACGATCAAAATGTTTAAAGCAAGATTGACGCCAAGCTGATTGACCGTCACGGAACTCCTAGGTTTTAACAAATTTGTGACGTGAAAAGAAAATGGCGCGCGCAAAGCAAATTGCAAAAAAAGTACACCAAGAAGGTTCCGAGTCTGAGTTTTTAACAAATTAAAATAGGTTGCATGACAATTTCGGCACCATGGAGGTAGAAATAAATATCTATAATGATGTTTTGAATTCACAAACTCATTGCACACGATGTTCTGAATTCGAATTTACTTTAACCTCTAGAGGATAAAAACGGCTTTTGCACTCAGATATCGAAGAGCAAAAACGCTTTTTCCGAGATGGTGGGATGAAAAATAATTTTGTTGGGTCAGCGTAACTGAGAAGAAGATAATTGTATATTTCCGGTATATGTTGTTTTATTTCCGTCAGCAGGGTATCCCTATTTACCGAATTGAATGCATTTTTGACATCAATTTTGAGCAACACGTCAGGATTTCCGTAAGTCAGGAAAGAGCGTAGGGCATGGACGGCTGCCTCGCACCCTCCTTTTACGCCGAAGCCTAACTGTACGGGTTCAAATTCCGAATTTAATTTTGGTAAAATATGTCGAACAGCAATTTTGGAGGCCAGACGTCGTAGTGTTGATCCAACGGCAATTGGTCTCACCCCTCCGTCCTTTTTGGTGAGGGCAATTAGGTTTGCACCGAAAAGGATAGGAACAATTTCTGAATTGACATTATCGGAATACATAAAGTTGATTAATTTGGTGATCGAATTTACAAGTTGCTCGCCTGCATCACCCACAGAATGTGATGTTAAGTCTTTCAGATGTTGGGGTGAGATTCCGTCCAAACCTGCAGCCGAACCTGGTTTAAAAGATAAGATGGCATCCGTAACGTCTTTGTTTTGAATTTGAAGGCATGCTTGCCCTGCTGTTGGAGGGTCGAGAAAATATGGGTTTGCTGGAGCTGGAGGATATTTTGTCCGTAAGGTCTGAAGGGTGTCGGGGGTATCTGGTGATAGCACGTCGTTAGAGAACAAAAGGCGAGCGGCACCTTTAAGATCTCCGTCGCAGATTTTGTTTTCGATGAGTTTGTTGTGATTACGAGGGGCACCATGTTTGATTGGAGGTGCGGGAGAAGGTGGGGAGCTTACAGCACAGTTATTCTTAATCTTTTGTGTCAGAGATAGATTTGGTTCATCAGTCTTTATTATATTTAGGGCCTGTTTCACAATCGAAAAGTAAAGTTCTAAGTAAGCTACTTCGAACTTATCTGCTCAGTAAACAAATTTTTGCGTTTCACAATCTCTGAGTAGGGTTAATTACCACGTAATCTGCAGATTAAATTAATCATCAGATGCACTACCAAGTAGCCGTTTACTTGTGAGAAGTAAATCTATTTATGACAAGATAACCTCAAATACGACATTTCTAGATTCATCAACAATGTTTATTTTTTTCATCTAAAATGGAAATGTTTTGATCTTATTGAAGATGAATTTAACGATTTTTTTCGGTCGCATGACGGAACCGCGTAGGGAACAAATATTTCGGTATGGTGTAAACAACATGGAAAAATATGATGATACTGACTTCAAGATGAGATTCCGACTTTCTAAAGAGGGGATTAATTATATTTTTTCTCTAATAGAGCATTCAAGAACTGCTCCTACGTTGAGGTAAGTTGTTATGTATTTCTACATCTATGGCGACAGTACGTAAAATTTACACTTTTCATTATTTTATGCATCCTAGTCCTACTACTTACCTAGTTGTATTAATATATTGTCTTGTTCTAGGAATTATGCAGTTAAACCTTTGGATCGTCTATTATTAACACTAAGATATTATGCAACAGGAAGTTTCCTTAGCGTAGTTGGCGAATAAAAGTAAGCAAGGCATCTGCTAGTCGAATTGTTAAATTAATTTCACGTGCGATTGCACAGCTACTGATCAAGAAACATCCAAACTTCAATAGGGATAATGGTTGGAACATACCACCTCCATCCCAACACCGTCCTCATACTGATGATGATACCTACTGTAAGCTCAGTATGTGTAAATCGGAGCACCTACAAATTGTACTACACAATGTAATGTTTTATTTATTATAAGAAAACATCATATAGTTAGTTAAGAAATTTATTTAAAATAAAATGTTTACAAATTTTTAACAATTTTATTTTGCAACCATTGCTTCTTCTTCAAACAACCTCTGTTTCCTCCTCAATTTGTTTTTGAATGACTGCAATTTCGAGTTTTCTTTTTGCCTTATTTCAAAAGGTCTCATTAGTTTTTATTTACCTAAAACAAGTAGGAAATTAATTAAATTATTTAAAGAAATCAATCGCTCGCATGTAAAAAGAACTCTTACATTTGGCTAAAGTATATTAAAATATATCCTCGTGAGGCCCAGACAGATTAGTTCCAGACAGAGACAGACAAATCACCGGAGTCAGATAATTGACCACATCTACTGCTTGCCGCGAATTTAATGGTAACAGAGTTCATGATGGATGACTGATGAGGTGGTGTAAACCGTTATAAAATTCTCAACATCAAACACATCACAAGACTTATTTTCAATGATTCTGCATAATTGCACATCAATACGGATGTTTGTGCAACAAAATAACACCACTTTCACTGCACAAAATCCACTCTGAAACAATTTTTGAATTATTGAAAAAAATCTGACATGAACGCCAGTCCTTTACCTACATCACTGACAGACGTTTGACAATTTGACATAAATGTTTTGTTGACAACTCGTTACGTTCCATTCTTACAGAAACATTGATTTTAGAAAAGGTGAAATCACTAAATTACCTTACAATGTACTATGTTTTTCATGTGAATATATCTTTATTTTATGTGAAAATCATAACGAAAAATATTTGTAATTTAGTTGCTGTGTTTACTGTACTTATTACAAACACAGAAATTATTTTTACCTTGAAATGAAACGTTAAACTCTAAAGTTGCCAGCATACTCCTAAGTAAGTATTTATTAGTTAATCTTCACTTTAATTTACTAGTTGGATGATTGTGAAACGCAAAGAAATTTAACGGAAGGATTTAACCTGTATGTAATTTACTCGTTTAGTAAATACTTAGAACTTTACTTTTCGATTGTGAAACAGACCCTTAGGGCCTGTTTCACAATCGAAAAGTAAAGTTCGAAGTAAGCTACTTCGAACTTATCTGCTCAGTAAACACATTTTTGCGTTTCACAATCTCTGAGTAGGGTTAATTACAACGTAATCTGCAGATTAAATTAATCAACGGATGCACTACCAAGTAGCCGTATACTTGGGAGAAGTAAATCTATTTATGACAAGATAACCTCAAATACGACATTTCTAGATTCATCAACAATGTTTATTATTGTCATTTAAAATGGAAATGTTTGATCTTATTGAAGATAAATTTGACGATTTTTTTTAGTCGCATGACGGGACCGCGTAGGGAACCAATATTTCGGTATCGTGTAAACAACATGGAAAAATATTATGATATTGACTTCAAGATAGGATTCCGACTTTCTAAAGAGGGTGTTAAATGTATGTTTTCTCTAATAGAGCATTCAATAACTGCTCCTACGTCGAGGTAAGTTGTTATGTATTCCTACATCTATAGCGACAGTACGTAAAATTTACACTTTTCATTATTTTATGCATCCTAGTCCTACTACTTACCTAGTTTTATTAATATATTATGTCCTTGTTCTAGGAATTATGCAGTTAAACCTTTGGATCGTCTATTATTAACACAAAGATATTATGCAACAGGAAGTTTCCTTAGCGTAGTTGGTGACTTCACTGGTGTAAACAAGGCATCTGAACGAATTGTTAAATTAATTTCACATGCGATTACACAGCTACTGATCAAGAAATATCCAAACATCAATAGGGATAATGGTTGGAACATACCACCTCCATCCCAACACCGTCCTCATACTGCCAACAACAATGATACCTACTGTAAGCTCTGTTTGTGTAAATCGAAACACCTACAAATGTGTACTACACAATGTAATGTTTAATTTATTATAAGAAAACATTATATAGTTAGTTAAGAAATGTTGATTCTTTTGTATATTTTTTGTAGTAATTAAAACAATATTTCTTGAACATCTTTTATTTTCTTGAGACACATAAATTTGCACATCCAACCTCAATCATGTTTGGCCAGAGAGAGAGAGTTATGGCAGCGTTCAGTATAGACTATAGAAAACTTTTAAATTGCTGCGTTCAGTTCTCATTACTCTCCCTCAATTCAACAAGTTTTCTTAAGCAAAAGTTAACATTATTCTTATTAATTAGAATTTAATCAGACATTCCTTTAAGCTTAGTTATTTACCTAATAACAACATTCACTACATAGTTGATACATAATAATTATAGTTAAACTTATCAACTTAAATCTACAATACCTAACTTCTCACAAAAAATAGTTAATTTATTTTTACTCATAGGCTTAGTTAACATGTCAGCTAATTGTTCTTCAGTTTTTATGTAAATAATCTTTATTAACTTTTGTTCAGCTTGTTCCTTTACAAATTTATATTTAATATCTATGTGTTTTAGTCTACCCTTATCATAGTTCGATACAGATTTTATAGTACTTATATTGTCTTCATACATAGTCACACAACCAATATTAATGTTTAAATCTAACAATATTTTCCTCATCCATGCTAACATTACTACAGCTTCACATAGTGACACAAACTCAGCCTCAGTTGTACTGAGTGAAATGCAATTTTGTTTCTTTGATTTCCATATTACAGTGTTGTTATACAATTTAAATAAGTAACCTGAGGTTGACTTTCTATCACTATCCCTTGCAAAATCTGCGTCTGCATATCCTACTAATATTTCACAATTATTTCTTTTATATATTAATGTATAATGAATTGTCTCTTTTACATAGCGCAGAATGCGTTTCAATGCTTGCCACAAATATGCATTTGGTTTATGTTGATACCTACTTAAATAGTAAACTGGCATTGAGAGATCTGGTCTAGAGGCTATTGTTGCATACATCAAAGAGCCTATTAAAGATCTACATTTATGTTCATAGCTTAAATCAATTTTACAATTTTTATCTAAATTAAAATTTGTTTCCATTGGAGTTGAACATCCATTGCACTCCGTCATACCCCATTTATGTAATATGTTTTGTAAGTAATTTCTTTGACTTATATGAATTTCATCTTGTTTCTTTTCTATTGAAATGCCTAAATAAGTTAACTTTTCAGATGTCATATCTTTCATTCTGTATTTTTGTGTTAAATAAGATTTTAATGAATTTATTTTATTTAAATTGTTTCCAAATATTAATACATCGTCGACATATAATAGAATATACAAATCTTCTTTTACATACAAGCAATAGTCATTAAGTGACCTTTTAAACCCATAGTTTACAATTGTTTCATTGAAATGTTCATACCAATATTTTGGTGATTTCTTTAATCCATAAATTGATTTTGTTAGTTTTAATACATATCCATCCTTCACGTTTACACCTTTTGGTGGGCTTAAATATACTTCTTCGTCTATTCTGCCATACAAAAATGCACCTTTCACATCCATTTGGTGAATATGATAATTATTTTGTGCTGCTACTGACAATAAAATTCTCAATGTTTGCAATTTTAAAACTGGTGAGTATACATCTTCCTGCATGTCCTTCTGTTGGAATCCACGAGCTACTAGTCTTGCCTTGCATACTTCTCTCTCATTTATCTTCTTCTTTGCAAAAACCCATTTACTATCTAATAATTTAACGTTATTCGGCCTTTTTACTTCTATCCATGTCTCACTCTCTTTTAACACTTGAATTTCATTCTCTATTGCCTTCAACCAATCATTCTTATCATTTCTTTGCAAAATATCTTCATATCTTTCAGGCACACTTTCTCCATATGTAAGCAAACTATACAACACATCATCATTCTCATCCAAGTTCATATCTACCTCATAATCCTCTAACGCTTTCGGTTTCTGTATTTTTCTTTTTGGTCTCAATCTGATTTCCTGTTTGATTTTCTCTCCCTGTTTGTCATCTTCTTCAGATGTTCCTTGCACTATATTTTTTTCAGCTTCCTGTTTCTTAACTACTCCATCATCAAATCTCCCATCTTCATCCACTCTCTCTATTTCAGATGTCTCTGTCACTGTTTGTTGTTCCTGCTCAGGTAACTCATGTCCATGTAAATCATTTTCTGATTCCTTCTCAGGTAAATACACACATTCTTCTTTCTCTCTCTCATCAAACACAACATTCCTTCCCATTTGTACCTTTCCAGTCTCCTCATCATACAGTCTATATCCTGATTGTGCATATCCTATCATTATCATTTTTTTACCAGTGTTATCTAATTTTTGTCTCAATTGTTTGGGAACATGATTATAAGCTACACTTCCAAATACACGCAAATTTGATACATTGGGTTTATTTCCATACCATAGTTCACATGGGGTAACCGGTTTACCTACTGTAGGGCTTCTATTTGTAATATAAGCTGAATATAAAATGGCATCTCCCCAAAACTCTTTACCTAATTTTGAATCCAACAGGACTGACCTGGTTTTCTCTATTAATGTGCGATTCATCCTTTCTGCGACACCATTCATCTCTGGATTAAATGGGACTGTGTACTGAACCTGAATTCCTGACTCTCTACAAAAATTATGAAATTCCTTTGTAACATATTCCCTACCATTATCTGATCTTATCTTTAACAAGTCACAATTAAAATGTTTTGTTGAATAATAATAAAAATCTTTGAACTTTTGAAATACTTCAGACTTTTCCCTTAGTAAATAAACCATGACAAAATGACTATAGTCATCTATGAATGTGACAAAATATTTATAACCTTCCCTGCTTATTGGTGTAATTGGCCCACAAACATCTGTGTGAATTAACTCTAAGGGCTTAGTCGCTCTTGTCCCGATCTTGTTGAAAGGCTGTCTTGTCATTTTTCCAAGTATACAGGTTTCACACAATGTATGTTCAACACTCACAGATTGCAAATCACCTAAACCATCTACTATGTTATTTTTTATCAAATTGTTCAAGTTACTAACGCCTAGATGTCCAAATCTCCTATGCCATAATTTAATTATATCTGAATTATTGCAACTATAATTACTATAAGATTGTTTTATTTTCATTTTAATTTTATACAATGTATTATCCTGGTTACCAATCATAGTTAAAAAATTATATTTATATACTCTTACCTTTCCATTTTCAAATTGAACTCTCAAATTGTTGTTTACCATTTTTGATACTGATAATAAATTTTTCCTTAGCTCTGGTACATAGTATACATTATTAATAGTACAGTCAACTTGTCTTTTTCCAATTAAACACTGAACTCTTAAATTGCCAACTCCGATTGCCTTCAAAGTAATACCATTTTTTGCAGCTGAAATTAATTTTGGTGTTTTTAAATTAATATAATCTGAAAAGAATAATTTATTATTAATTAAATGGTCTGAGGACCCAGAATCCACTATAAATTCAATCACTTCATTCTTGTCTTCATCTGGTGGCTCATTGTGATTGCAAAATGCGACGCTTTGTTCTTGATTCTCCACATTATATGACTGTCCTCTTCCTCTTGTCTGTTGTCCTCTCTGCCTGTTAACATTATATCCTTGTCCCCTTGTATATACTTGTCCCCTAGTATATCCTTGTCCTCTAGTATATCCTTGTCCTCTAGTATATCCTTGTCCTCTAGTATGCGCTCGATCATTTCCATACATCATTTTTTGTCCAGATCCAGTATTATTGTATCTGCATTGGAACTGCTTGTGACCAGGCTTCCCACATGTATAGCATGCAAATGCATGAGATGTGTAATCGTTATTTCCTCTATTTTGAGTGCTATGTTTCCTTTTTTCTTCTTCTGCTATCAGTCTTGTCTTTGTGAAATTATAATCTAATTTCTGAACTGTCTCCAGGGCTGTGATCACATTATTATAACTTGGTGGCATGGACAGCAACAGGTAATGAATTTTTTCTTCCTCTCCCAAGACCACTCCTGCTCCTGACAGCTCATTGTATAATTTTTCCATTTCAGTGATGTGGGAGGATAACATGTCATTTTCTTTATATTTTTTGTCTGTAATACTCCTTCTTAAAAACATTGTAGATAATGTATTTTTCTTAATAAAATTATCCTGGAGATTTCTATACATTGCGTATGCGGATTCTTTTTTTACATATTCGAGATGGGTGTCTGCCACACACGCTATGATTATAGCCTGGGCTTTTGATTCCATTTTTGGATTTTTTTCGCCGAAATCCAGTTTTGTAATACTATCAATGCAGTCATTTTCTTTCAAAACACTTTTTAATCTAAACGACCATGTGCTGAAGTCTATTCCGTTGAATGGAATAATATTAAACTTTTCCTTGGACGCCGCCATTGTATGTGACAACGTGAATCTTGAAGTATAAAATCAAATAAACTTTACCCAGTTTTATTGCAATGATCCAGGCACCAACCACGCTCTGCTACCACTGTTGATTCTTTTGTATATTTTTTGTAGTAATTAAAACAATATTTCTTGAACATCTTTTATTTTCTTGAGACACATAAATTTGCACATCCAACCTCAATCATGTTTGGCCAGAGAGAGAGAGTTATGGCAGCGTTCAGTATAGACTATAGAAAACTTTTAAATTGCTGCGTTCAGTTCTCATTAAGAAATTTATTTAAAATAAAATGTTCACAATTTTTTATCAATTTTATTTTGCAACCAGTCTTCTTCTTCAAACAACCACTGTTTCCGTTTATGCTCTCATTCCTCTTCTATAATTTGTTTCTGCGATTTCTAGTTTGCTTTCTGCCACCTTTTCTAAAGGTCTCATTGGTTTTTGTTTACCTAAAACAAGTAGGAAATTATTTATTTAAAGAAATTTTCATTTGGCTAAAGTGTATGAAAATATATCCTCGTGAGGCCCAGACCGAGACAGACTAATCACCGGAGTCAGATATTTGAACGTATCTACTGCTTGGCGTGAATTTAATGGTAACAGAGTTCATGATCACTGATGAGGTGGTGAAAACCACTATAGAATTCTCAACATAAAACACATCACAAGACTTATTTTCAATGATTCTGCATAATTGCACATCAACACGGATGTTTGTGCAGCAAAATAACACCACATTCACTGCACAAAATCCACTCTAAAACAATTTTTGAATTATTCAAAACAATCTGACTGATACCATTGAAACCTATCTCACTGACAAACGTTTGACATGGATGTTTTGTTGACAACTCGTTACGTTCCATTCTTACAGAAACATTGATTTTAGAAAAGGTGAAATCACTCGATAACCTCACAATGTACTATGTTTTTCATGTGAATACATCTTTATTTTATGTGAAAATCATAACGAAAAATATTTGTAATTTAGTTGCTGCATTTACTGTACTTATTACAAACACAGAAATTATTCTTACCTTGAAACGAAACGTTAAACTCTAAAGTTGCCAGCATATTCCTAAGTAAGTATTTTTTAGTTAATCTTCACTTTAATTTACTAGTTGGATGATTGTGAAACGCAAAGAAAGTTAACGGAAGGATTTAACCTCTATGTAATTTACTGGCTAAGTAAATACTTATAACTTTACTTTTCGATTGTGAAACAGACCCTTAGTGTGCTGTATAAAAATATAAATAGGTTCTGCCAGTCTTGTGTACAGTTGCTTACGTAACATTTCTGGATTATTTGTGACAAATGTGTAGCAACGGTAATTCGAAGATACATAGAATTTGTATCTCACCTTTTTACATGAGGTAAGTCAAAGATTTTGTTTTTTTGTTCCAAAATGACTTCGTTTACTGTTACCCATTTCTACAAAATAAAAAAATGTACAATATTATTTCTATCTGTATCTATTCATAGTATTTAAAAACTTCTTTTCATCAAAGTAACAATAATATTTTGTCCCCTGTATTGCTATTATAGACACACATGAATATGTGACTCACGCACACATAGACCGTACGCAGAGCGATACGTCCGCTCGGTGGGAGGACCCGGGGCGTACTAATCGGAACATGATTACCAAAATGGCCGCGAGCACGAAATTAGACAATTTTTCAAATAATTATTGAAAATGCTTGAGTGCATTTAGTAATATTTAAATACTATTATTTTGTCTAGTAATATATGTATTTTAATATAATAAGTAAATTTAATGTGTTTATATGCGTATACACTGAATAAAATCTTAAAATTGACCAATTTACATTTTTTATGTAATCTCTTTTATTGTAAATATATTAATTATATTACAATTATTTATTTATTTTGGCTCTGTAGTGGTTTATAAGACTATATTATCTATTAGATAAACAGTTTTTGAAAATTATTTTATGCCTTTATAATGCCTGTATTTTGTCTGAAAGATGGCTCTAAACAGCTTTTTCGTAAAACTACGTCGTGGGATTCTCTTCGCATTGTCTTGCAGAGTATGGCAAAGTGTTTTAACCTACATTCTACCAACTGGATAGAAAAAATTCTAATTGGCTTAAACTCCAAAATGAAATATTTCAGAGTCAAATCATAATGGCTTAAATAACAGTTTTAAACTATGACATTTGTTTTAAATCGCATATGTTGGTATAAATTAATAAAGAATGGTGAATAATACCAACCAACAACCAACCATTTTAAAATTGAAATGTCAGTGGAGATGATGGTTTTTTTAAAATAAAAGATTTTCTCAAATCTCCTATGACAATCCTCCTTATAATTATCATTATCAGTTTTTTTAACAACTATTTATGCAACACATTAAGGACCGGTTTCTTGATGCATAGTTAACTCAACCAATTGTTAAAAATTGTTACTAATGGTTAAATATCGGACTGATATTCAATCATCAGTAACAATATCAGACTGATATTTAACCATTAGTAACGATTTTTAACAATTGGTTAATAATAAATAATAATAAATATTTTTACACTCACACCTATCATCTAGCCCAAAGTAAGTAGCATAAGCACTTGTGTTATGGATACTAGATGACGGACATATTTTTAATATAATTATGTATATAAATGTTGAAAATATACTACATAAACATATACACAACCATGACTCGGGAACAAACATTTGTGGTCATCACAAAGTTTGCCCCTACCAGGATTCGAACCCGGGACCTCTTGGCCAATACCCAGCAATCTGAGCATTCGACCAAGGCGGCAATTAACTATTTATCAAAAAACAGTCCCGTAATCATCAGTATTCTTTTAAAAAAAAATTAACAATTAAAACTAAATTATAATTATGAAAATTTAACGTCTGTAAAATAATCAACAAGGTTTTTTCAAATTCTTAGCACAGCGGACACAAATACTCATTTTCACGGTTGACGACAGACTGGACTGAAGCGCCCGCGCAGGGGGGTGGGGTATTTATACCCGTGGCAGTCAAATGCGCCGGCGGCAAACAACAATTGTTTGATCCCACGTTGCAAAATTGTCACATATAGTAGATTTTCCATCAAGTGCACAAAACGAATCATTTTTGTCCGAGACTTTTAGCAGCCCGAGCCGAAGGCGAGGGCTGATAGTAATGTCGAGGATAAAAATGGTTTTGTGGACGAGGTAGAAACTCTGCTTTTCACTTCGATTGCGAGGAAATAATACAGTAGTTTATCATAACATTTCATAAAATTCAAACTAAAATTAGTACAATTTTAAATACTGAAGGAAATTGTTTTTCCCATTGGTATTAGGCTTGGGCTGCAGACCTATACAGCCAAGTATTAAATTAATTTTGAAATAATAATTTTCTTAAGTTAATTTTATAACCTACCGTACCTACTTAAATTAAAATTATGTCTTAAAAAACGCATTAGGCAAATAAATTTAAGTAAATAATAAAATAACAAATTCTATCTCTGAATTTCTTATTGTGTTTGGCTGCATTGCTCACTTTCTTTGCCTTAATAGAGACACATTTATGAGTAGATACGTTAATGCTCTAGAGCACAAAATTCGATTTTGTGCAGCCTATATCCTGCACAAATAAGCACTTTCAGAGCATGAGAAGTGAAAATAATATTTGCATGTTTGAACGTACATAGATATCATTAATTTGAGTTTTTATAAGTGCTTCAAGTAACATAAGGTAAACTTGAGATATGTTTGACCGACAATCAATTAAATTATAGAGTGCGGATCAATTTCTGAAACGGCATGCTAGTCAAGTTTTGCATCCAGACGATAATGATTCAAACAACATTTTATGACGAAAGGACATAGAGGCAAAAAGGTTGAAGCAACATATCATATTTTTTTTAGAGATAAGCAAAATGTTTTAAGCGACGGTTACTCCTAAAATAATGATAGGCAAAACGCTCTAACCGCCATTGAGTACTATTGTTGTGAAAGCACAAACAGTTTAAACGGTTTTTAATAAAAAAAAATGTATGGTTCATATCCACTGTCTCTAAAAATGGTATTTAAATTTTGTCGTTTCATACATCAATGCTCTAAAATGAAGCCAAAATTTTCATTGGCTTAAACGCCAAAAAATTGCTCCGATATTTATGGGACCCAGCTCAGTCGACGCAGAAAAAATCGCTGATTCCAAATATCTATGTAACTCAAAATCGCCCTAGGTGTCGCTTAAACCAAATAGGCTTTCACCCGTCGATATAGATTTGGACAGTTGGTCAGTACACGGCATTTACGTAAAGACTAACTGCCGCACTCAGAGACGTCAATTAATTAGACCATAGACCTGGCAAGAATAGCGACTAGTTTTGAATTGTCATTTTTTTGACGTTATGTACTCATTTACGTTATTTGACGTCTCTGAGTGCGGCAGTAAGGTCGTTTAGTAGAGCATTTAATTAATAGTATCTACGTTTATTACCAAGGGCGTTAATACAAATAATGCCTCTAATCGCAAGTATTTGATAAATTATGTGAAAAATTATGCGCCCGAGGTAAGTACAAAATTTTTCCTCCAAACAAACAAACAAACTCTTCAGCTTTATATAATATTAGTATAGAATGAACCCATCTTCTTAATAATGTCCGACGAACTAGGTGCTAAGATGACAGCAATGGCTTTATACAGGGCGTCCCACGGCCATGCCACACGGAGGGAAAGTATATTAAATATTGAACGTAGGATATTTTACTAAAAGAAGAAATCGTTTTATTTTTAATAATAAGTAGAACTGCATTCACAGATTTTTTTAAATCGCCTACCTCAACCGGGAATCGAACCCGCCAAATGTAATAGAAAAATTACATATATTTTATAATAGCGTTTGAAAGGGCTACTCATAAGCATTATTTTTTCCTAAATAACCTAGCATATTAAATGAAACTAAGATCATAAAATTTTTAATTTTATTTAAAAAAAAAATTATCAAATGCTCAAAATGTGATCCGTTCTGTTGTATACAAATTCTCACTCTTTTGATAATTTCTCTCCCTGTCGATTTACTTATTTTTGCATGGTGGATGTTTGAAATAATACGTCTAAGTTCATTTTGTAACTCCTGCACACTGTTGTCTTCTTCTTCTCCCTGCCCTGTTCCCAGTCTATCTGGGGTCGGCGCAGTATGTTTCCTCTTCCATTCATATGTCAGACGTCATCAAGCCATCCAATCCTTTTTGATTCATATCATCCATCCCACCGTAATGGTGTTAGTGATGAATGAATGTACAGAAAAGAGACTGAACGGACCATGTCGAGAGACCCATGAACGGAGAGAGTGATTAGAATGCACACTGTTGTACCGGTTCCTATAAACTAAATCTTTTACATAACCCCATAAAAAAATCAAGTGGGGTTAGATCTGGGGATCTCGGTGGCCATCTAATTTGTCCAAAAGTGCCGATCCAGGAAGGAAAATATTCATTAAGAAACTCGGCTGTTCTCCTACTGTTATGGCCGGAGCCCCATCTTGCTGGAATATGGGATTTCGTCGATCTGCATCAGGAAGATTATTAATCTCATTTCTTAAAATCTCAGGTATTTCTAGATATCTTTCTTAAGAGAACCCGGTTACTTACAATCCCACACCAACAGTTGAAAGAAAAACGCACTTGATCATTAGTCTCGCGGATTCGTAAGGGATTCTGTCTGGACCAAATGCGATTATTACGCCGGTTGTACATACCATTTGTAATAAAACCACCACAATTACTTCTAGAAACAATGTAATTCCACTTCTCACAATGTAATTCCACTTCACACTCTCTCCGAATAACTCTCAGTAACAAAAGTATAGCACTGCTTTTCCCAGTAAACACAATAATCCAAACTTCTTAGAAATTAAAATAACCTTCCCTTATTAACTTATTTCTCATTCCTCCATAATAATGACTCGAATGAATCCATGTTGCAACCAACTATGCAACTTACAAATATTTAATCAATTCAACCGACTTCCGGTTTTAAGTTTCGATAATCTGGAAAATGGACGATAGACAAATAATTATTACAAAAATCAACGAAAGGAATATAAAATTATCCTGGTACTTTTTTAACTTTAATGCAATTATAGGACGTCGTTATCATATAAAATATTGCAGTAACACACTTCCATTTATTTTCGTCAGTCTAACATTCGTAGCGGAAGTCAAGCTCATTACAAGTTATCAACCTGAGCGCGGTAAACATAGAAGTAGGCACATATTAATAAAATTTACGTGGTACAAAACACTAGATTAATATTCAATTTACTATTTTTATAACGAATCACAAGACTTTGTTACTAAAGTTTGACTCGTCTGACCAAATAATATGAAAATAGGTGTTCAAAAAATTTTGATCCTCAAGGATGAGTCTCTCGATATGTTGGCAGAAATTAAATCGTCTTTCAGCATCTCCCGGCCGTAATTTTTACACTAATCGCCCTTCAACATAACTTTTAAACTTGTATTTTTTCAGAACGCGATGTATTCTACTCTTGGAAAGTCCAATTTCTTCTTCACCTTCCCTCACTGAACTCTTCGGGTACGCTTCAAAGTAAATCAGAATGTTTAGTTCATCATCGCTGACGTTTATTATCTGCTGCTGTGGTTGCTGTAAGCGATGATCAAAACGTCCTAAATTTGTTAAATTATCCACCATTTATTTCAACACATATCGAGATGGTGTGCGTCTATTGGGATATCTTTCGCGGTACCACCGCAAAGCTAATGAAATGTCTTTGTGATTTAAAAAGTATGCTTCTATTAAATCCAAATTATTTTGGTACGCCATGGTAAGTAAATTAACACAAAAATTGCTAATAAACGAAAATGAAACTCACAATAAACAAAAGAACAGACGCTTGAAAATTTACGTGTTCCATTTTCGAATTATTTATTTTTACTAATATCAGCCAGTTGCATGGTAATTGTGAGCTCATGAAGAAATGCATACAAGTACCTACTACACTTCATGTATCGCTTTATTATTATCATGTACTTACACCACGGAAATCTCGTATCTCAAGTGGGTAGGTCTTTGAAATGATAATGTTAATCTTTTAGTAAAATATCCTACGTTCAATATTTAATATACTTTCCCTCCGTGTGGCATGGCCGTGGGACGCCCTGTATATGGCATTTAGAACATACAAGGCAGCTTACAGTGGAGAAGAACCTCAAGATAGAACACAAGATGATACTTCACGTCATACTAGTCGCAGTTCCATAATTTCAAAGACTGTTAAAAGGTCTGTTTTACTACCCTTGGTAATAAACGTAGATGGAGTGGATGGCTTGATGACGTCTGACATATGGAAGAGGAAACGTACTGCGCCGACCCCAGATAGACTGGGAACAGCGCAGGAAGAAGAAGAAGTATTAAACGTAGATATATTAATTAAATACCGTACTAAACGATCTTACTGCCGCACTCAGTGACGTCAATTAACTTTAATGAGTACATAGTGTCAAAAACTGAGAATTCAAAACGCGCCGCTATACTTTCCGGGTCTATGGTCTCAATATCAATGAATTTTTTTGACACTAACTGCCGCACTCAGAGACGTCAAATAACGTTAATGAGTACTTAACGTCAAAAAATGACAATTCAAAATTAGTCGCTATTCTTGCCGGGTCTATGGTCTAGATTTAAATGAATTTTTTTGACATATAATACTCATTAAAGTTAATTGATGTCTCTGAGTGCGGCAGTAAGTACTCATTACTGTATTTATTATTGACTTTTAATAGTAAGCTTTTGAGCCATTATTTCAATTTTAGAAATTCGCAATAGAGTTGAACTACACGATAAAAGTAGTATTTTAATGTATTTCTTCCATTAAACCCATATTTTCGAGATCGCTTAGTTCAGACATGTACTGAATTGAGTGTTCCAGTTAAACCGCCATAAATCTGTAACTTCACATCCTAGCGAGCTGGTAATTTCTTAAAATACTTTAGAAATTATTTACTAAATTCTAAAATAGAAACCGTTATCATAAAGTTAGTACTTTCTTAGATATCGACTATGCCCATTTGTTGAAACGTCTGGATTGAGTGTTCCAGTTTTTTGGCTATAACTGCTTTAATTCAAGTTTTAGAAATTTGTGACCCCATGCAATAAGTTTTTAGAATGTTTTACTAAATTTCCTATAAATTTCGTTTTATTTACTAAAAGTTGAAAAAAAGAACACTCAATGCAGATGTACATGAATTTAAGAAAAAAAATAATTGTGCAATACCATGGCCGACATGTTGGGTTATATTTCTTTCATCAGTCTCCATCATGAACTCTGTTATCATTCAATTCGCGCCAAGCACTCTCTAGGTGCGTTAAAGTATGCGACACCCATATTTTAATTTTTAACGTAAAATTCATTTCTTCTTCTTCTTCTTAAAATGGCATTTCGGCTATGTTGCCATTTGCCATAATTCAAGTGTTGATTGTAGTACAAAATGGTAGGAAATTTAGAATTTGGGAATATTGGACTTAGGTTAAAAAACGGGAAAGCGGATACTTATCAAACTATTATTATAACGAAAAGGAAATAGAAACGGAATCAGGTGGATAAGAATTAATAAATTAAATGAAAAATACAATCTATTCGATTTTAATTTTAACATTATATAAATGTTAGAAAAATTAGTGCAAAGATTTTGGTGGTTAGAAAAAGAATTTCGAAAAATTATGATTTTGAGGCGGGAATCGAACCCGCGTCCGCTGCTATCCGGGCAGGTGCCTGACCGCTCGGCCACCCAAGACACTAATTAACTTGCCGAAACTCTTCTAACCTTTACACTTCACGTTGTAAGCCAACGGGTACCCTCGCAATGTAGAAATAAATTTCAAACATTCCAAAGCAGATATTTTTATAACCACCAAAATCTTTGTACTTATTTTTCTAACATTTATATATTGTTAAAATTAAAATCGAATAGTTTATAAAGCAAACCCAAGCTTAACCGAACGCACGGTATTTGTAAAAATATCTGCTTTGGAATGTTTGAAATTTATTTCTACATTGCGAGGGTACCCGTTGGCTTACAACGTGAAGTGTAAAGGTTAGAAGAATTTCGGCAAGTTAATTAGTGTCTTGGGTGGCCGAGCGGTCAGGCACCTGCCCGGATAGCAGCGGACGCGGGTTCGATTCCCGCCTCAAGATCATAATTTTTCGAAATTCTTTTTCTAACCACCAAAATCTTTGAAAAATATAATGGTAATTAATAAATATATACGATAAAAAATAAGATAAGATGAGAAATACATACATGAAGGATAGTTAATTAAATTTTAATATCATTTTTACTAATAAATAAAGCTAAAATCCTATAAATATTAGGATTTATATTATACAATAGGATAGGGATGGAAGTCGGAAACAGAACATCTAATTTAATCAACGACTGTAGAAATTAGTCTCTATCGTGTCGTGTACAAGAAAATAAAAAATGATTTGTGTCACTCTCAATCTCACCACATTCACAAGCAGAATCATGAATTATGCCAAATCTAGCCAGACGGGCAGAAAATTCATTTCATTCATACATTTCACCAACTCATTTTTTAAATTGGCTTAACGTTCCTGGATACAAGTCCTTTAGGAACTGTCTTTGTATACTTTCGTTTACTTTTCTTATTTTGAATGAATGATAAATGAATGAATAAAAATAATGTATGACATGAATGAATGATCTTAATGCATGAAATGAATTTTACATTAAAATATGGGTGAAACACATGTTAACGCATCTAAGGAGTGCTTGGCGCGAGTCAAATGGTAACAATTCATGACGGTGACCGATGAGGTGGTGAAAACCACTATAAATTTCTCAACGTCAAACACGGCACATCACTTTTATTTCAATGATTCTTCATAATTGAACATCAACACGGATCCTTAAGCATCAAAATAACACCACTTTTATTACACAAAGTCCACTCTGAAACAATTTTTGAATGATTGAAATAAAAATTTGACTGACGCCATTCAAAGCTCGCCAAGCACTCTCACCAACTCATTAATTCATATGACTAAAGATTAAATATACACTAAAGACATGGCTGTATGGGCTAGACTCTTTGCTTTCCCTAAAATATAGGGAGAATTTAAGAAAACAAACAACAAACCATGGCCGACACCGACAGTGACAACTGACATGACAATTGTGGTTCTCTAAACCTAAGACTAATTTGACAACAGTGTTTCTCTGCCATTCTCAATATGGAATGAAAAGGAGAGACTGATCTTAAATTTAGTGTTAGTTTTAGAGAATCATGTCAGAATTGACCCTAATGACAACCGACCCCTAAACTAAACATAGTGTAATAAATACTCTTTGGAACCGCTGCTGAAGCAGTGTGTAACGTTGGTTTAACGTAGGTAAACACTTAAGAGGTGATGCGTTTTAGTAGGGTTTTATTTATAGCGATCTGTTTGGATTCTTGTGGGCATTTACCATATTGTTCTTTTTTACAGCAAGTGCTGAAGCAAAAAGTGTTACTGTGGTGGTAGTCAGTGATCCAAGTGAAAATAATAAAGTTGTATTATAATTTATAAACAATTCATGAAGCTTTTATCGGTATACACCTATGTCCAGAAAGAACAGAAATATTTCAAGTAAGTGTAAAACTATCTTTAATCGTCAATCTTTATATACCTAATATTATGTTAAAAAACTCGTGTCACGGTGTTTGTTATGAAACTCCTACAAAACGGCTTGACCAATTTTTATATTAATTTATTTTTTATATTTAATAGGACTGAGAATAGAGGCTTTTTTTATAACCCTAGGTGATAAGGACAAAAAACCTTTGCCAAGTCAGCTAGTAATGAATAAATATTTGGGGTTTTCTAGATTAATAATGACGTTATATATACCAATAAATTTTTAATTTAATATGTTTATTATTATAACTGTAATATATTTCTTCTGGCCTTCTATGCTGGCCTGGGAGCGAACAAATAACGTAGAATAGGCCAGCCCCAACTCATCCCATGGGTGTAGTAAAAGTCGACTAAGGGAGATTGCCCGGTGTAGACCAATAAGCACCTTGGGGCACCTGAATGGTGGAGGGCAAACCACCAACAACAGCGTACCCAAGGAGGGTTGGTGTCAGGCAGGCGGCCGGCTGTAAAACCTAAGCCAAAACCTTGAGCAGTATGGATTGGAATGTTGTCATTCTAATCACTCTCTCCGTTCATGGGTCTCTCGACATGGTCCGTTCCGTCTCTTTTCTATACATTCATTCATCACTAGCACCTTTACGGTGGGATGGATGATATGAATCAAAAGGGAGTGGATGGCTTGATGACGTCTGACATATGAATGGAAGAGGAAACATACTGCGCCGACCCCAGATAGACTGGGAACAGGGCAGGAAGAAGAAGATTATAACTGTAATATACCAAAACTAAAATACCAGTAAGGTTTTTGTCAATTTTATAGTTAAAATTTGTTGTTTTTAAGCTTATTCCTATAGGTATAATTATGAGTTTTTATGAAAGGCTTCCTGAAGCTATGGATTTCATGCAGGATTATGATCTCAATATTTTCTCTGTTAAATGGAAACTGCCAGTCCCCACCAAAAAATATGATATATGATATGATAATATGACTTTAAAGGTTTATTTTTATATTTTGAAACATCTTATGTGATAAAACTCTCACTGACCTTTATAATTATCTAGATTTCAAGAAGACAACTATGAATTATTTAGTATTTTACATCTTTTAAACCCCTCCAAAATCAGTACCCTGGTATGTCCCCAACCCAAAATTAAGACAACATATCAAAATTAAAAATAGTTATGTAACATATTGGGTAAATGTTAAACTGCATAACAAATCTCCGACCATAGCAGCATACATACATGGCACCGTTATTATAGTCAAAATGGTTTTTGTTATAAAAATTTTGGCACAAACTTTGTCCCGAATTTTTTCAATCAGTCCCCTGGTGTACTTTGAAAATGACGCCAAAAGAAATACATTTAAGTTGACGGCGATTTTAATAGTCAAACGAAAAGCTAACAACGTTAACTTAGAGCATATTCGAGAAAAAAAGGCGAAACCATTTTTGCAACAGTGTACGGTCACCGTTTGTTGCCAAATCACGTGTCGGGGCCGCTACACGCATCAGTCCTTTGGTAAGTGATTTAGGTAGATTCTTGTTTTCATTTACATTTGATTTAGTGATTATCTTATAGATATACGAATAATAATGACTAATATAATGGAGAAATTGGATAGACTTAGTAACTGTTTGAGCTGTTTGCATAAAATTTCAGAAAAATCAGTCCTCTGGGGTCAATCCCCTGCCCGTTATCCATGCAGGGGACTGATTCAACTTCCAGGGGACTGTCATTTTACGTAATTATTATAATACAAAGTCTGAAAAAAGAAATCATTATACAAATGATTTGCATCTACTAATGGATAGTTTATTCTTTATCCTTAGTATAGTTGGTATACCTAATATGCATTATCATTACAGGTAAAATAATATAATGCGCCACCAAAGAAATACCAGCTTTCAAGATATACTATAAAATAAGAGAAAAGCGGAAAAAGTATAAAATAAGAGAAAAGCTGAATAAATATATAGAATGCTCCTCAAAAACGAGAAGAGATGCGAGAGAAAGAGCGCTTAAAATACATTAAGAAAAAAAAAAGTCCTCAGAAAACTAGTGAAAAATATCAATTGAATAAGAACTGTAAAAAAAAGCTGGTATGTTTTATAAACTGGCTACTATTTGCAGGAAAGGGTTCCAATGCGTAGTTTCTCCTATAATTTTAATGAAGCTGAAAAAAAAGCTCCAGGTGGGGTAGGTGCTAACTGTAAAAAAACAGCAGATGCAGTAGTAGCTACTGGAGGTGATATTGGCAACTTGGAAACATCTGTTAAAGCTACTCAAAAAAAGTGTTCTGTAATTATTGTATTACTTTTTGAAATGATTAATAGAAAATGAAACAAAAGGATTAAAAGGCTTGTAGGTACTCTTTTAAGTCCATCAACCTTAAATTGAAAAAGAAACAAATGAATTGAAAAGTCTTGTTACTCTTAAAGTCCATCAGCTAAATCCAATATTTCAGCATGACAGAGTCCTGCCAAATTAATAATGAAGAGTTTAAGCTGTTTTTGCCATGATGATTGTACTCATTATAAGATAAGCATATTGGATTTAACCTTAAAACAAGAACTCAAAGTACATGATATTTACATGGATGATAAAGACCTTTATGAGAATAAATCTAACACTGTACTAGCAAATTTTCCAGATCCTAGTGCTGATCCTAATTTCTATAACAATGATGATATTGTATTAGTGAAATATCTAGTAAATAACGTAGAATATAGATATGCTGGGGTAATATCTGAAGTAGACTTAGATGAAGAGAAAATCATGGTTACTTTCCTGAAAAATTGTAATAAAAATGCTCATTTATTCAGAATTGATGGAAAAGATGTTTCAGATGTTTTAATCAAATTATAGAAAAGTTACCTAATGATGTGAAATTTAAAGGCAACAGGTTTTCCTACTATTTTAAATCTCCAATACCTGTTTTTGAAAAGTAAATGAAAGTTTCATATAAGTTGAGAGCGATTGTTAATTAGTTACTGTAATAAGAAGAAAATTAAATAATATTGTTGTAAGTAATAGTTAAAGACCTTAAAAATGAGATATAATTAAAAAAAAATTAAAATTTTGTTTAATTACTGAATAAAGGCTATTATTAAAGTTAATGATTGAAATTAATAATGTTACTTTACTAAATAAACATGTTGATATTGATTTTGATTAAAGCTATAATAATGATACCTAATAATATTAATAAAAAAATATTATTTGGTTTTGTGACATTGACTGCTTTTATATAAAAAACGTCAGTCCCCTGGATATCCCTTCAGTCCCCTGCACCCAGATTTTACATAATTGGCTATAAATCGTAAAATAGTGTAGAAATCTTCGGGCCCTTTGTTGAAACATGAAAAACTTTTATATATTTACCATTTAGTCCAGATTTTCAGCATATTTAGTGCAAAAAACATGCCGGACATTTTTTGCTTAAAATTTTCCCTTTATGAGAGAAACACCCATATACATTCAAGATTAAAATGGTAAAAAACAGAATTCATAATGTCTGTGGAGAAGTCCTCATAAAAAATTTTTTGTCATGTAAACACATTCAAGTGCATGATAAGCATATTGATATTGATTGTTTGTCTCATACTACTTCATGGGACTTCTTAAACACGGTACTTAGATTTTACGTAAACCTGATCACTGTACCATCATGTAACAACACAATAAGTGGTGGGTTGGAAAACTCTTTCAGCTGTAAATTTTAACTGCAATACAAACAATGTTTGGTTATCTAATATAAAATGCCTTATTATTGTTATCAGGTTCTCCATTTAATTATTCTAATAACTTAAAGTTTTCCTAATTATTCAGTTACATTACAATGCTTCAAACAAAATAAATAAAAAAAAAACATTTAGTTAAACTTCAGCTTGTGCAATTTGGATTCAGGATATTGCCACCCAATTGATACATTTATAATTTATAGCAGCTTTTCTACATTTCAGCGTGCATGTTATTGTACTAGGTATGCTGTTTCCCATTCCTTTTTACCCTAAGATACTGTAAAAGTACTCACAGGAATAAGTATTGTGATTCAACCATTTTTCTCATCTGCCAAAACATTGTCAGTTTCAAAGAACTAAGGGACAAATTGTATGGACTTCTGCCCCACTGTTAAATTATTGAAAAAAACGAATGAGTGAGTTTTTTTAAAAAATTTGTATTAGAAGAATACATAATACATCATTTGCCGTGTGGTGATTGCAGAGTAGAATACAATTGTAACAGTATCTTATATTTTATACAATATCTTTAAACATGAAAACAATATAGGATTTTTTATAGATACACCTATAAAGTTAGATACAATATTATATGCCTGAAGTCCACAATATAATAATTTCCTATAATCATGCTCTAATTTTTATAATGTGATCAGCTTATAAAGGTGTTGTTTCTGGCACTGTTATACTAAACTCCAGCCTTATTAACAATGATATTAGGGGTTTAAGTATCAAATTGACATTTTGTATGGAGAAGCGAAAATTGATTTTTCCATACAATCATATTTGCGATTTTTAAAGGAACCACAATTCTTAATTTTATATATTTTGTAGGTATATTTAGACAACATTAGCTATAGTATACCTAGAGATTTTTTTTTTATAACAGAGACCGTTTCCATGGATCTAAGTGGTACTTAGGACGAGCTGTTTTTGAAGATTTATTGGTAGCGAAAGAAATAAAAATAAGATAAAATTTTATATATAAATATAAGTCCTTGAAATGAAGTTTAAAATAACAAAGAATAATGGACATAACTATTGTTTTAACTAAGGGAACATCGGCAATTTCATACTTTAACCCCTATTATTATATCAAAAAGTTGTGGCTATTTAGTCATGTAGACTAACAATACTTTCGTTTTGAGAACTCCTAAGGAAGGCTGTGGTTTTATTAATGTGTTTGGATGAAAACAATTGACAACTCCATGCTGCTTTATAATTAAGTAATAATTTTCTATAATTTTTTTTATAGAATAGAATAGACTTGTTAACTGCAGCTCTAGATAAAGTACTTCTATCTTGCAGACACAAGCAGTGTCTACGAAATGTATGGAATGAACAAATGTAATTGTTTCCTATGTATGTCTAATTTGCACATACATATAGGATAAAATTACACATTCCGTTTGAACATGTAATATAGTTCTTGTTTTTGTTTCGTAAATGTAGTAAATTAGGAAAGATAATACCTACGCAGTATACTGAATCTTGCATTGGTATCTTTGTATTGCCTATCACCTCATCTATCGAACAAGTAGGTAAGGCATACTGCGGGTGGGAAGTGCGGGCACGGAGGGACAGGGCGTGACAGCCGGCGGGCGGCACGTGCCATGTACACGCGACTCGTGAGCGTGACCTACTCTTGGCAGCTAGCTCGTAAGACCACGTTGCTGGAATTCACGTGGACTGAGAGGTTCAATAAATGCGGATACGTACCTATCTAGTGGTACGGTGCAATGGCTTTGTTAGAGGTATTGATTTATTTGTTCCAATATAGCTTCCCAACTTAAACAAATTGTTTTATCATTTCTTTTGTTGACACTTCATAATTAACTAACAAAGACCATAAATCCATAACATTTTGTCTATAATTACATATCATTATATATATTTTTTAAGACAACAACATACAGTAGGTTTTTATTGTAATACAGGTTTGTTGTTGTTGTTTACCTATTACAAGGAATAGTAACCAATATAGAATAAGTAAATTACCTACGATTGTCAACACCCCCATCATTTCAGCGTAGGTACCTACTCTATTATTTTTCGCTATTCCCGGCTTCTTCTTCTCCCTGTCCTGTTCCCAGACTACCTATCTGGGGTTGGCGCAGTATATTTCCTCTTCCATTCATATCGGTAAGACGTCATCAAGCCATCCTCTCCCTTTGATTCATATCATCCATCACACCGGAAAGGTGCTCGTGATGAATGAATATATAGAAAAGAGACGGAACGTATGTCGAGATACGGATGAACGGAGAGAGTGATTGGAATGGCAACATTCCAATTCATACCGTTCAAAGTTTTGGTTTAGGTTTTACAGCCGGCCGCCTACTCTTTGGGTATGGTGTTGTTGGTTGTTTGCCCTCCGCCGTTCGAGTGTCCCAAGGTGCTTCTTGGTTCAGTACACAGTTTTGCCTTCAGTATTACCTGACCGAATGCAGATCCGTATCGTGAGTGTGTAATCTGGCCTGAAGGTAAGTTTGCGTCAGTCGGCCGGTTGGACTGAAGCAATTTATTCACATCGGCCTGATCGAAAAAACTGAACGGATAGACAACATACACATTACACAGAACATTACCACACACGATACGGATTTGCACCCGGTCAGTTAGAACAGAAGGCAAAACTGCCCGTGTATAAGGCCCAATGTGTACGAATCGTTTTAGCCCGAACTGAGTCAGTTTGGCCTGATCCGATCGGCCTCTCGGTGTATGGTAGGCTTTAGTCGACTTTTACGACACCCATGGGATGAGTCGGAACTGGCCAATTCTACATTATTTTTTCGCTCCCATGCAGGCCAGAGTGGTAGACCACTTTAATGTGTGTCAAGTGTTAGATTAATTAATGTAAGTATTGCAATTTTCTACTTGCAAGTGAGAGTTATGCAAAATATTTTATTGGAAACTGCTCCTTTTTAGAGTCCCTCTATAATATTGTACCTGTACTCAGTAATTTTGTCACCTTCTATTATAATTTAATTTAGTGATTAGTTGTTACACTTATCACCGGCTTTTTATAATCTATATTATTTTTTACATTTATGAGACTGTAATGTAAGACACATCGCACATCTGGATTCTGGGCAAAGGCCTCCCCCGCAGCTCTATCTCGAGTGAACATAAAAGAGGTTCTGTGATCTTGAGCGATCCCGAGCCAATTCCGACCATTCAAAAGAATTATTCAGTAGGTATACCTTAATAATTATTGTCACAATCCACACAGTATCCGTGATAACAAGCTTTTATTGCCTAGATAAATAATATCTCATCGCAATTTAAGTCAAAGTACCTGTAAAATTTATAACCAAAGCAATTCGAACCTCCTAGAAACTAACTTAAATGGCAGGAAATAAAGGAAACTAATAGAAAATCTAATTAATGTTATAAATTATTACTTTATTAAACATATTCCGTGTGCCGTGTGGTGACGGCAGAGTAGAATACAATTGTCGGCAAAGTAGAATATATATACTAGCAACAAGTCATTCAAGGCACGACTTGTTGCTAGAGGTTTTAAGCAGAGAGAAGGAGTGGACTATGCAGATACGTATAGTCCAGTAGTGCGACACTCTTCTCTGAGGCTTTTACTGGCTCTGGCAAAGAGAGAAGGACTAACCATTGATCAAATGGATGTCAAAACAGCGTTTCTGAACGGCAATCTATCAGAAACGGTGTATATGAGTCAGCCAGAAGGTTTCCGCGAAAAAGGAAAAGAGAACCACGTATGCCTGCTGAAAAGATCGCTTTATGGGCTAAAGCAAGCTCCTCGAGCATGGAATCAGAGGCTAGATGCTGCATTAAAGGTTCTGAATTTTAGAGCGCTAGATAGTGAGCCTTGCGTGTATGTGAGAAGGAGTCAGCTCAGGCTGATTATAATAGCCGTCTATGTAGATGACTTGCTGATTTTTTGGAATAATAAGATTGAAATGGACAAGGTTAAGAAGGAGTTAAAAGATTCTTTTGAGATGCGAGATCTTGGGAGAGCAGACTTGTTCCTTGGGATGAAGGTAAAGCAAAGCAAAGACTTTATCTCACTAGATCAAGAAACGTATGTAGAAAAACTTCTAAAGCGGTTCAATATGGAAGAATGCAGAACCGTAGTGACTCCTAGTGTAACTGGGCAACGTCTGGAGAGACCGGGTCCTGAACACACGCCAGATAAAAGGATCCCGTACCGAGAGCTGATTGGGTCACTCATGTACTTGGCCGTGTGTACGCGACCGGATATAGCACATGTGACTAGCTACCTCAGCCAATACAACAGCTGTTATACAGAAAATCATTGGGTGGCAGCTAAAAGAGTACTGAGGTACCTTAAAGGTACAAAAGGTCGTGGTTTAAAATTTTCTTCGAAAAAAACCAAGACGATTATTGACGGCTACGCAGATGCTGATTACGCTGGGGATTTGGATAGGAAGTCTTATTCTGGATATGCATTCCTATGTCAAGGAGGAGCCATATCATGGCAATCTACTAAGCAGCGTACAATAGCGCTATCTACTGCAGAAGCAGAATACGTAGCGCTATCCGAAGCTACTAAGGAAGCGGTGTTCCTACGTAGGCTTGTTGGAGAATTAAAAGGTTACCCTATGAGTGCTATTAATGTTTACTCTGACAGTCAGTCAGCTATTGCAATAGCACATAACCCGGTTCAACATCAGCACACAAAGCATATTGATGTTAAGTACCACTATGTGAGAGAAGCTGCAGCAAATAGTGAAGTAGAGCTGAAGTATTTGAATACTGAGCGAATGGTTGCAGATGTTCTCACCAAGCCACTGTTGCGAACAAAGTTTGAATGGTGCGTGAAGGGTTTGGGTGTAACTGAGATTCATGGAAGCTGTGATTAAGGAGGAGTGTTAGAGGTTGGTGTCAAAGATACTGGCCATATTCAATGTCATAGTTTTGTAATCTACAGCTTTCATATTTAAATTGTGATTGATGTGTAAAAATCTTAGTGATGTGTTGTCAATGTATTTTGTACTGAATTTATTTGGAGAAATAAATAACATTTGATATTTATATTATAAAGTGGTTTACTATACTGAATTAAGGAAGATAAGCAACTTTATCAAAATAAATAGTACTAATAACGATTTAAGGACTGACAAGAGTGAGGAAATGTCAAATGTAGACATGTTAAATAACACAATTATATTTAATCATAATAAATATAATATTTTATTATAATTTTACATTGTTTTACTTAATTTGTCTTTCTTACGTCACTAAAATTTATATTTATCTATATCATTTCTATCATATTATTATCATCATGAAATAACTGTTCTCGCAAATTTTCACGCGCTTTGGCTTATGACTTTCATAAAAAAAACTAAATATGTAACTACTACTTAGTACCTTTTACGGATCTTAATTAAAGAAATAACTGCAGGCAAGATAATTTCAACAGTTTACTTCCGATCCATACATTGTTCAATTTTTTATTACATCAATTTTGACAAGGAAAAAAATAATTCTTAAAAATAGTACGAAACATAGACAACTCACTCCGAAAGGAGGACCTTTCGTGACACTCCGCGGGGCAAAATACCGGAAGGTCATCATGTCAGTTAAGTTACTGAGTCAGTCAGTCTTCAAGGTTAAGTGAGTCCTTGGTGCGGATCTCTAAGGGGTAAAGACGTTGGACCGGTCTAACCTTATTGCCAGTCGCGGTTTGAACGTTGGCAACTCTCTCCGTTCCATCCGAACCGGGAATAAGTTGAGTCACCTTACCGATGGGCCAATTCACCCTTCTGTGGTCCTCGAGTTCAAGAAGAACTATGTCACCTACCTGTAGTTCGTAGCGATTGGTCCTCTTACGCGGTTGTATTAAGCAGCTGATATACTCGCTCCTGAAGCGCTGACGAAACCCGTCGCGCAGAACACGACAGTACTTAGCTCTAGCATTCAACGATTTTGTGTCCACTTCGTCGAGGTCGGCGACATCGTGCTGTAAAAGAGGTTGTATGAACATCGCTGGACTTAATGGTTGCATCTCATCTACACCGTTGCTCACATAAGTAAGCGGTCTACTATTAATAGTCGCCTCACAGTCACATAGAACTGTGTTCAACTCAGTTAACGTTACTGAAGCACGACCTAAAATTCGGCGTAGTGTTTGCTTTACAACACCGATGAGGCGTTCATAAAACCCTCCCCACCAGGGTGCGCTGGGAGGCAAGAACATCCATTTTATTTTTACAATGGAAGAAAAACAGAAAATTTCATTCCAGTTTAAAGAATTTAGTGCATTGTTTAGGCCCCGAAAATTCGTGGCATTGTCACTATATATACAAGAGACTCTACCTCTCCGGGCAATAAACCGTCTTAGCGCCATTACGAACTCAGCGGTCGAAAGTGATTCTACCACCTCTAAGTGTACGGCTCTGTAAGTGGCACACGTAAACAGTACGATCCATGCCTTGCTGCCTGACTTCAATGTAAGTGGTCCAGCTAGATCGACTCCCGTGACTTCAAAGGCCGAGTTCGCCTCCATGCGTCCTTTGGGCAGGCTACCCGTTGGCGGTGAACATGGTTTTGCTTTGAACCTCTTACATTTTATGCAAGTGTTCACAACTTTCCTACACAAACGGCGTAAACCTATAATCCAAAATTTTTCTCGTAAACTACACATAAGTGTCTGTATGCCAGCATGTTTAATTATCCGATGCCGTTGTTCTACCATGCGCTGTACTATCGGTTCCTCGCCTGGTAGCACTATTGGATATTTGAAAGCAGTACTCTCATTACCTAATCCTAATTTTGTATTAAGTCTAATGACTCCAATCTTGTCTATAAATGTCTGCAGATTTTTACTCATGATATTTTCTACATAATTATTTTGTATGACCTTGATTAGAGCAGTCTCTGCAAACTCAAATTCATCATAGGTAATTTCTTTTACTGTAAGTTGCACTGGTTTATGTTTTATTCTTAATATCCAACATATCATGCGTACAATTTTTGTGTAAACTGAAAAGTATCTTAGTCTGTGTAGGAATGGCTCTGATTGTATGAGAGCTGTATTAACTGTCTTTCTCTTCTCTTCTTCTACTTCTTTCATATCTGTGCTGAATGAAGCATTAGGCCAGTGTATTTCTTCCTGTAGTAACCAAGATGGACCTTCCCACCAATGACTGTCCATCATCCCCTTTGGGGAGGTGCCTCGCGATGGGAGGTCGGCTGGGTTCATGTTTCCAGGAACGTGTCGCCAATTCGAAGAGGAACTTACTGTTTTAATCTCTTTTACTCTATTATGTACGAACACACTCCAGTTACCTTCTACTTTGATCCATGTAAGAACTACACTCGAATCGGTCCAGTAATACACGACGCAATTAGGTAAACTTAATGTTTTTGTAGCCAATTGTGCCAGTCTCGTCCCCAATGTAGCGCCGATCAATTCTAACCGAGGTATAGTTATTTTATTCATTTTATTTAGGGGAGTGACTCTTGATTTAGCTAGCACCAGACTTAACTCTACTTGTTCCTTGTATTTAGCTCTTAGAAATATACATACGGCATAAGCATCCTTACTAGCGTCGCAGAACACATGTAATGTATTTTCACTTTTGTCTAGTGGTAACATTGTCAATCGTCTTTTGATAGTGAATTCATTAATGAGATGAGCTTGATTCAGCCATAATTTGAACTCTGTAGCTAAATCTGATGGTAGCTCTTCATCCCATCCAAATTTTTTCGGCCATGTCTTCTGCATTATTATTTTAGGTATTATTGTGGTTGGACAAGTGAAACCGATTGGATCGAATACTCTCTGCATCACGGACAAAAGTGTTCGCTTGGTCAGCTTGTCACATACACTTTTTAAAGAATCTACATTACAGCTGAGTGTATCGTTCTGTATGTCCCACATTAAACCTAAAACAGAAATACTTTTAGTCTCGTTACACACTTTGACAGGACTGCTCACCCAGCCTCTGAGATCGAATTTACCATTAGACATCAGTGTTTTAGATTCATAAATGAATTTCTCTAATGCTTCTTTCGATTTCAGACTAGTAACGCAGTTATCAACATAAAATGACGTTTTGAGTCTTGTAGCCGATTCTGTAAACTCCGCTGAAATGTTTTTTAGGTGATAGTTTATTGTAGCGATTAAATGGAACGGACTTGAGGCAACACCGAATACTACACGCTTATGGCGGTAAGTTAAAATTCCCTTTGTTTTATCGCTTACGTCCGACCACCATAAAAAACGTAAATAATCACGGTCCTTATCATTCACAGAAATTTGTAAGAAAGCTTTTGTGATATCTGCAGTGACACCTATAGCATTTCTACGAAAGTTCATTAAAAGTTCCGGTATCTGTTCAAGTAAGTTGACGCCTTTTTCTAAACAGGAATTGAGTGATATCCCGTGTTCGTCTTTTGCCGAGGCATCGAAGACGGGTCTAATTTTTGTGGTAAGACTGGATTCCTTAATGACAGCGTGATGGGGCATGTAATGACCTTTGATGTTTTGGTCGGGTGCTATTTCTATAATCCCTAATTCTAGCCATTGTTTAAATACGTCATCGTATTGCGTAAGTTTACCAAGTTGTACTAGGCGGTGAGTAGTGGATTGTAATCTCTTTTTTGCTACCTGATAATTGGATTGCGGGCGGTGTACTTCACGCCACGGCAGACACACTTCGTAGCGTTCCTCTTCATTGATCTTAATTGTTCTTTCAAACTCTTCTAATATCTTAGCTTCTTGTTGACATCTTGAAGTTTGTTCCGCCGGATCTCTTATGCCAATCACTTCGAGGCTCCATAAGTCTGAAAGATCAATTTTAGTGAGACAATGCAGGGTAGTATGAGACGAGAGTGTAGAGCTATACACTCCAGTAATGGGTCCTTGTATTGTCCAACCCATCTTTGTTTTTATCGCAGTCAAGCCATTACTTACCTGATAAACATCGCCTGTCAATAGTAAACCACATATATCCGCACCTATGAGTAGTGTTACGTTGTCGGGGGAGTCAGTCGTGTCAGTCAATATAATGTTATTTTGTCTAAGTCTGTCAATAATTACACTAGAACGAACTTTAGGTAAATATCCACAAATCTTCGATTGTTCTAATACTGTCATTTCACACGAAAAATCATTATTGACACTTTTGACACATATATCGTAGACTTGACGTTCTTCTTTCTTTTCTTCTTTTCCTCCAAACAGGCAGTGCGTTATATATTCTATTCTTGTTGGTTTCATGTTGAGCTGTTCTGCTAAGTCTTTCTGTATGTATGAGCGTTGTGCTCCTGTATCTATTAGTGCTCTAGACAAAACACATCTATTGTTGTTGCAAATCTGAACTATCAATGTTTGTAGAAGCGTCGTTGACTGTACTTTGCATAGCATATTCTGACTTGGACTATCCTTGCTCTCATTCTTTTGGCTGTCATCCTTATCACTGATGTTTGGGCACATGAGAGTACAGTGACGACTTTTGCAGACTATACATTTTGGATAGCTCTTGCATTTTTTCGTTATGTGATTTTGTTTAAGGCAGATAAGACACGCCTTTTTATTCTTGATATATTCTACTCTTTCACCATATGTCATTTTTGATGCTTTGTAACATTCGATACTGCAGTGACTGTCCTTTTCGCACCATACACATGTTGGAGTAGTCTTATTTTTGTTTGTCTTTGTTTCAGTGACAAAACAACACGTTGGTTCTTTTAAATCTGGAGTAGACTTGCCTGGTATACCTTGACGCGCGAGATGTATGCGTTCCTCAGACTCGACTTCTTTTTTCAGGAATTCAACAAGGTCATTGAGACTGCAGCCGTTTTGTGCGCTAGTTCTGTATCTATTCCATGTACGCAGCACGCTTTCCGGAAGAGCAGATTCGACCATTGGTAGCAGTATCGAAGCATATTTGTCTTTTGTAACCCCTAAACTCTCAAGGGCTTGGAGATGCATCTGTAAGCTGTCATAAAGTGTTGATAAGCCTTGTGTGTTTGTGCATTGCTGTCCTTTATCGTACATCAAAGCGATCAATCCTCTGACGTAGGTCTCGATCAGGACGTCGTCTCGGGCAAATCTTGACTTTAACGCGTCTAACGCCTTTGCGTAATTTTCACCACATGGTGGGTAGCTTTCTACGAGCTGTCTGGCACTAGAATTTGTATGCATTGATTGTAAGAGGTATTGGAATTTATCTGTATTGTCTATTTTTGGATCCTGATCGATTTTTTTGAATTGTCCCCAGAACAACAACCAGTTTTTTACCTCACCATCAAATTTTGGTAGTTCTAGTTTCGGCAATGCCAGTTTCCGTTCACAGTTATTAGATCGCGAATCGGGGTCATTATTTTTAATTATTTTGCTAACCTTATATTTGAGTTGAGAGTATCGTTTCCTATAATTCAGGCCTTTATCTTGATCTGCTGCGTACTCTGTTTCATCAAAAGCTTCCGCTTCACACCACAAATCACGAAGTGAGGATTCGCACGAAAACAGTTGGTTAGCGCAATCTGAAAACGTTGAATATGTTTCTGCTGGGTCTTCATCATTTTGCAGGGCTCTTTCCAGAGCATCCGCTGCGATTGTGAATTCCCTGCGGAACTGGGTCCGTTTTCGTTTCAGAGGTTCCATTTCCTCACGGTCGCCACTATTTTACGGATCTTAATTAAAGAAATAACTGCAGGCAAGATAATTTCAACAGTTTACTTCCGATCCATACATTGTTCAATTTTTTATTACATCAATTTTGACAAGGAAAAAAATAATTCTTAAAAATAGTACGAAACATAGACAACTCACTCCGAAAGGAGGACCTTTCGTGACAGTACCGCTAGTAGTTATAAGTAACAAAATAAGATAGATGCATAAATGTTTATATAGTTAATTAAAAACAAAACTCCCTGAATTAAAGGTAAGACAATAAAGTTGACATGGTAACATTTTCTTGCAATACTACCAACTGAGAGTGTTTGGCGCGTTTCGTGGTGTCAGTCAGATTTTTTTTCGATAATTCTTAAATTGGTTCAGAGTGGATTTTGTGCAGTGAAAGTGGTGTTATTTTGATGCACAAGCATCCATGTTGATGTGCAATTATGCAGAATCATTGAAAACAAGTCTTATGATGTGTTTGATGTTGTGGTGAAAATCACTATAAAAAGTGGTTTTATCCATTTCATCAGTCCCGACCAATGACTCGGTTACCATTCAATTCGCGCCAAGCACTCCCTAGATGCGTTAAAATGTGTGACACCCATATTTTAACGTAAAATTCATTTCATTCATACATTTCACCCATTCATTATTTCATAAGAATACAGATAAAATATACACTAAAGACTTGGCTGTATGGGCTAGACCCTTTGCCTTCCCTAAAATATAGGGAGAATTTAAAACTAAACTTAATACTACCAACTTGACGGCATAGGAACTATAAGATGAAACGTACTCTAGATTTGAATGAAGATCTAATATTCTGAGCACAAATCTATTTTATTTGGTGACAGATCTACTATTCTGAGGACAAAGCTATTATTTATGTAATAAAACTATAAGAACTAAACTATATATTATTATAAGAACGAAGTTAATATTCATGTAATGCTCTAATATTTTATTGGTAGGTAACCCATCTCTTATTTTGGACATATATTAACATTAATTTGATAATTCATACCTGGTAACACTTTTTGTTTATCTGATAAAAAAAATATTTCTTGGTGATAGATTTTCTGTATTTACATTGTACTCTTTGTGATAGATCTATTTATTTGGTGATACAATTTATTGACAAATATAAATTCTGGTGACAAAAAATATAGTTCCCAAAAATAATTATGAATTGAACAAGTCTATTGCTATTGGATTTAATTGAATCAAAAGGGAGTGGATGGCTTGATGACGTCTGACCTCGGAGTAAATAGGACTGGAGTAGCCTTTGCCTAACATTCCCCTCTGCCAAACGCACAAGCATCGGATGCCTGTGCGTTATATAAAACTAGTTGAGCCGCCATTTTAAAACCACAATAATCAGAACGTCTTACCGTGCAGAGCTCCCACTAAAATGCCTGCCTGTGCTGTTTTATACCGTAAAAAAAAGTTGAAAACATCTAGTATTCAAAAAGATGGCGTCACATTTCATTTTTAAGTATTATTTTTAAGATTTGATATGTATTTACTTCAAAATTTCATGTTTTAGCATACTAGCTTTAGCTTTAGCAATCGAGTTAGGCGGTAGGCCCCCAGTAGGCCCTAGGTACTCTTAATGTTTATGAGCGCCGCCCAGCATGAATAAAGGGCAAAATAGTCTTATTATTGTTTTATTTTATTAATTCACTTATCATTTTATATTTCCATGTAGTGTGGCAAAAAATAGGCTTCAAGCGGCCGCAAAAGTGTAGGTAGGTATGTACTTAATACTAAACTAAATATAAACACGCAACGTATATTGTTAAAACGAAATTATAATTGGTAATTAATTAATACAAAATGACAAAATTACACTTATTTATTAACAACAAACTTTTTTTAATTATTGTCTAATTAATTGAAATGTGATAATGTTCAACCCTAGGTAGTCTCGTGGGGAGTGCGCTGGAAGATCGTTCGATGACGTCACGGCCGACTCCCCACGAGACTATAGCGCGAAATTTGAAATTGTATAGTTTATGACGTCATGCTGTCATTTCGCACCAAATGTACCTAATCTATTAGCGATAACTTTGAACGAATGATAACCGAATGATTTTGTATCAATTTGGCACAAAATCCGTGCCGCCTAAACAATCAGGATGGCTGCTATATCCGTAAGCAGTGCATTGCAATATAGCTATCGTCAGCAATCGAGTTAGGCGGTAGGCCCCCAGGTCAAGTCCACCTTAAACCAAATAGCATATATGATGTTAGTAATTGCCGCCGTCGGCAGAGCAGAATATAATTGTCACCACCTCAAATCTCTCCCGTGGGTGTCGTACAAGGCGACTACGGATAAATCAGTGATGAGGAATAGGAAGCAGCGTTCCTTTTATACCACCTAGCAATGTACTGCGACTTTTGTGCCCGATTAATGGCAATAGGCTCGCCACATTTTACATGGGACCTAACATAATTGGCAAAACGTGAGTGTTAATTCACCTCTGCCTACCCTTCGGGGATATAGGCGTGATTTATTTAAACATTTTGTCTGTCTGTATGTATGTTTGTGCACGCATCATGCATAAACTACGAGACGGATTTTGATGACATTTGGTATGATGATAGCTAAATGTTATTGTCAACATTTAAGTTAAATTTAATTTTTATCTCAGAGTAAATAGGACTGGAGTAGCCATTAGTCAATTTCTCGTTCATATTTTTCTGCCATTTTTTGCGGGGGGTGAGGTTACTACTACACTGAAAGGCTGCACACAGATACAAAAACTTTTTGCGTATTTACAAACACACACATGCATAAAACGACACACATATTTAAAATTCACGCAAACATACTTAAAATAGTGTGTTAACGTTCTATTCAAACACACGAATGTCATTGTGTGAGTAGTGACATGACATAGCACGAGAATATCAATATCGATAAATCAGTTTCGTTCAATGAATGAATGCATTAATTTTGCGTTAGTATTCTTACATTATTAAAAATTAAATGATGATTTACACGCTTACTTTACAATCAGCCTTCTTTCGATTTTGCAAAGACACTCATATCAATCAAATACAAATTTATACTTAATAGCTTATTGCATTTAAAAAGTATTTACAATAGGTGTTATTATATATTTTCACTTTCAGAAATCACTGTGTGGACCCTTTCGCGTATAATCATAATGGAAAGGAGAAACCCTTAAACATTATTTTTAACAAAGCGATAGTGAATATAGTTAGATTTCTCGTATGATACTGGGAATTGTTAAATTTTAAGGGGAATCAAAAATCAAAATGTGTGGATCTTAAAAGTTAAAATAGTACATTATGTTACGAGTATGCTATGTTGGTCATTATATACGAGGCATTATTGCAAGCGCGAGCCGCAAGCGAACGCGGTAAGGAAACTGAGTGTGTAATGACCAATGCATATGAGTTGCATACGACGTTTTTCAACACAATTGCGAGGAAAAAACAAACTTGTATTCTATAAAATCTTCTTCTATTGTTAGATAATTTCTGAAACTGAGAGGGCTCAAAATTTACGGAACAAATAGTACTTGTTCTTGTAGATGCCCAAGAGACGTGCCTATTACAAGCATCAACCCATTTTTTTCGTGTTCTTTAGGAAAACTGAAAATTATAATTAAAAATTAGCTGTTTCGGGAATGTGAAAGCTTACAGTATAAATACTAGCAATTAGGATACCGGCTAGGGGCAGAGGTATTTTTGCTTGAACTACACATACCGATCATTTCTGATTTTAATACTACAATAATATTTTCCAAAAGCTTCATTTATGTACGGAAGACTTTGGTGCCACATACCTAACTCCTAGTAAATCGAAGTATTGCACTTGGACCACCGGGTTTTTTAAAGGAGCTTTTAAATATTAATAAAAAATAAATTTAACTTAAATGTTGACAATGACATTTAGCTATCATCATACCAAATGGGATCAAAATCCGTCTCGTAGTTTATGCATGATGCGTGCACAAACATACATACAGACAAAATGTTAAAAAATTGGAGATTTTACTTCCTCTTCTCTCATACATACATACATAAATAAATCACGCCTATATCCCCGAAGGAGTAGGCAGAGGTGAACTAACACTCACGTTTTGCCAATTATGTTAGGTCCCATGTAAAATGTGGCGAGCCTATTGCCATTTATCGGGCACAAAAGTCGCAGTACATTGCTAGGTGGTATAAGAGGAACGCTGCTTCCTATTCCTCATCACTGATTTATCCGTAGTCGCCTTGTACGACACCCACGGGAGAGATTTGAGGTGGTGACAATTATATTCTGCTCTGCCGTGACCACACGGCAATTACTAACATCATATATGCCATTTGGTTTAAGGTGGACTTGACCTGTTTTATTCTATATCTCTATAGTTTTATTCTAGGATTTCAAAATTAAAGGAACTTCAATTCATAAAAGTATCATAAATTTAATCCATATTAAAAAATGATCAATTTAATAGTCTGAATAAAATGCCGAAGTTAATGTATAACCTCAGGAACACAATGTATAGATTTAAATCATAATACATATTTTAAATTTAATGTTACTTTCATTCATTCATTCATTCATTACTCCCTCGTAAAATCGCAATATCGATGACGTGACATCACTATTAATGAAGTGCAATTCAATTAGGGTTGCTGATTACAACAAAAAAAAACAATTTGTGCTGTGGCTCGAAAAAAATTTAGGTTTCTCAGAAATAATCGGCTGTGCTGGTACCTTTTTACCCTTGCTTATTTTATAAAGTCAGGGACGCTGTATATGCTACAGCATAGGTACTCTTAATGTTTATGAGCGCCGCCCAGCATGAATAAAGGGCAAAATAGTCTTATTCTTATTTTATTTTATTAATTCACTAATGATTTTATATTTCCATGTAGTGTGGCAAAAAATAAGCTTCAAGCGGTCGCAAAAGTGTAGGTAGGTATGTACTTAATACTAAACTAAATATAAACACGCAACGTATATTGTTAAAACGAAATTATAATTGGTAATTAATTAATACGAAATAACAAAATTACAATTATTTATTAACAACAAACTTTTTTAAATTATTGTCTAATTAATTGAAATGCGATAATGTTCAACCCTAGGTAGTCTCGTGGGGAGTGCGCTGGAAGATCGTTTGATGACGTCACGGCCGACTCCCCACGAGACTATGGCTCGAAATTTGAAATTGTAGTATGCTAAAACATGAAATTATGAAGTAAATAAATATCAAATCTTAAAAATAATACTTAAAAATGAAATGTGACGCCATCTTTTTGAATACTAGATGTTTTCGAATTTTTTTAACGCTAAAAAACAGCACAGGCAGGCATTTTAGTGGGAGCTCTGCACGGCAAGACGTTCTGATTATTGTGGTTTTAAAATGGCGGCTCAACTAGTTTTATATAACGCACAGGCATCCGATGCTTGTGCGTTTGGCAGAGGGGAATGTTAGGCAAAGGCTACTCCAGTTCTATTTACTCCGAGATTTTTATTAATATTTAAAAGCTCCTTTAAAAAACCCGGTGGTCCAAGAGCAATACTTCGATTTACTAGGAGTTAGGTATGTAGCACCAAAGTCTTCTGTACATAAATAAAGCTTTTGGAAAATATTATTGTAGTATTAAAATCAGAAATGATCGGTATGTGTAGTTCAAGCGAAAATACCTCTGCCCCTAGCCGGTATCCTAATTGCTGATATTTATACTGTAAGCTTTCTCATTCCCGAAACATCTAATTTTTAATTTTTATTTTTAGTTTTCCTAAAGAATACAGCATACAAAAAAAATGGGTTGATGCTTGTTATAGGCACGTCTCTTGGGCATTTACAAGAACAAGTACTATATGTTCTGTAAATTTTGAGCCGTCTCAGTTTCAGAAATTATCTAACAATAGAAGAAGATTTTATAGAATACAAGTTTGTTTGTCCTCGCAATTGTGTTGAAAAACGTCGTATGCAAACTGGTAATTACACGCTCAGCTTCCTTACTATTCCACATATTTTGATTACCCTTAAAATTTACCAGTTTCCAGTATTTAACAATTCCCAGTCTTTAAGAATACTAACGCAAAATTAATGCATTCATTCATTGAACGAAACTGATTTATCGATATTGATATTCTCGTGCTATGTCATGTCACTACTCACACAATGACATTCGTGTGTTTGAATAGAACGTTAACACACTATTTTAAGTATGTGTGCGTGAATTTTAAAAATGTGTGTCGTATTATGCATGTGTGCGTTTGTAAATACGCAAAAAGTTTTTGTTTCTGTGTGCTGGCATTCAGTGTAGTAGTAACCTCACCCCCCGCAAAAAATGGCAGAAAAATATGTACGAGAAATTGACTAATGGCTACTCCAGTCCTATTTACTCTGAGCGTCTGACCGATATGAATGGAAAAGGAAACATACCACGTCGACCCCAGATATATTGGGAATAGGGCAGGGAGAAGAAGAGTTGAAGATAGACGTGTCCCACCTCAGTTAGCTTGGCAACTTCTGTTATTTACCGTAATATAACACAAAATGGGTGGCGAAACGTGGGTGTTAGTTCACCTCTGCCTAGCCCCTCGGGGATATAAGCGTGATTTATGTATGTATGTATGTAACACAAAATGCCAGGCAACTTTAACTTTAGTAAGATTACTTTTAACTGTAGATAGAATATTGTAACCCGCCGTCAGTAAAAGTTGGGCACTGATACCGAACACGTGACTCGAAACGGGACGCTCGTAACAAAATTTGATGACGTAGTTTTCAGCGACGCGCGTCAGGATTTTGGGAGGGAGACTCAGTCGTAACACGGGGCGGAATCTAATCTTGTTATTAAATACGTTGTTTTTAACGGCAAGAGTTGTGTAGATCTGTGCTTCGTAAATCACGGTGCCTCTTTTCGTAAACGTTTTGTATAAGCAGTTCGGTTTAATATATGGTTGAGAACATTTTAAAAACGATATAAAATCTCTGGGAATGAAGTTTTGCACTATATAGTAGAGAAATTTTTGTTTATTTAAAAACAAATATTCATGTCTCCTAGTTGAACCCACCACTCCGAGGTTTACAAACATCCTAAAAAACGGTACGTTAATTTTCTTTGAATAAGCTTCACCACAACTACTTTAGCGAAAGCATGAGTAGTAATAGTTAATAGAAAATACTTTTTGTTTTAGTTTGGTTTAGCAATACCCAAAGAAATTTGGTGTTAGGATGGTCGCCGGCTGTGAAACCTAAGTAGAAATTGACCAGTATGGATCGGTCTGTTGACTGTTGTCATCCCGATAACCTTCCCGAGAGCTCTCGATATGATCCTTTCTGGCACTACTCTGTCCAGTCGTTTATCATTAACACATTTCTGGTGTGATAGATTATATAATATCACTAGCTTTCTGCCCGCGACTTCGTTCGCGTGAATTACACTAACCCTTTTAATCAATGATATTCTTTTTAAATATCATTGCTTTTAATTATGAATATGGTAATACAGAATTCTAATTGACTTTCTCTGTAAACTTTTATGCATCCGTCCGAAACTTGACTGATGGATATACCTGTAAATCCCTATAGTTAATACTAACAGACTGGTGGCGCTAAACCATATTGGAGCGGAAAGAACATAATAAATATGTATAAATAAGTTTTAAGTGGACTGTATTTTTTGTTGTTGTTATATTGCGACTGTACCTATGTATAACAAATGCTATGCGCTTGCAAATCTGACATATGTAGGACGAAGAATAACTAGGTCAAAGAAAGGACACATGGATAGGACACATGCACTTACCTTCTGCTCCTCGTCACCACGGCTCATCCAGCTGGATATACGGCAGTTCAACACGCACAGCACGTAGATATAGTCTATATATTTTCACAAATTAATTGTCCAATAAATAAATGCGAACGGGCACTAATTCTCACTTTCGGTGTGTATGGCGGGGCGTCTCCGGGCGAACAGAACAGACGAGAAGTCCATCAGATCCGCCAATAGTAGAAAAAAAGTCCAGCTTGCGACAAGGATCGCGCGCAAGGCATAGTGCACGTGTGGGAAAAGGACGGGTAAAGACGGGTGTCAGATTTGTAAGACGCATACCCTCACAATAATTGATAAACGTCGTAAGTAAAAAAATATATGAAACCTAACATCCCCCCGGCCTTGAAGTAACCCTTCAAAAGAAAGAAAAAAAACTGCCAATAAATAGCAACTATAACGTAGCGAAACACAACTGTGCCAGTAATATAAATAGCGTAAATAAAAAACGTAAAACTACGAATATTAATGTTAATGAGAAAACTAAAAATTTAATATAGACCCTTATTGAGTCGGGAGCGGGCATAGGCGCACCACTGGACGTTTATACAAGCCAGTGTTCGTCTTTACTTCCGCGACGCGAATAACACCATCCTTACCGGGATATAGGTTGGTAATTATACCTAAAGGCCACTGTAAGGGTGGAGCGTTAGTAATATTTAATAATACAACCGTACCGATAGTTATGGGATTAGACAGAGTGTTCCATTTTTGACGCAATTGCAAATTATGTAAATACTCCGATCTAAATCGTTTCCAATAGGATTGAACGATCGAATCCATCAATGAGAAACGCGACAGTAAATTAATTCGCTCGTTGGATACGTCTGCTGCTGGAAGGCATTCCAACGGCGCGGTGGACAAAAAATGAGAAGGAGTAAGCGCAAGTGGCTCAGAGGGATCTGAGCTTAAAACGTAAAGAGGACGGTTATTTAGCACCGCCTCAATTTGTATAAGGACGGTCGACATCTCCTCAAAAGTAAGAATTTGATTGCCGATAACCCGAAATAAAAGCGACTTACAACTTTTAATATTAGATTCCCAAATTCCTCCAAAATGGCTAGCAGTTGGAGGGTTCATTTTCCATGTAATGCGGTTTTTAGCGAGTTCATTATTGAACTCCCGATAATAAACATCAGAACGTAAAAACTCATGAAGTTCATTGAAATAAGCTTTAGATGAAACAAAATTCGTCCCGTTATCGCTATACAGAAATGCACAAGGACCTCTTCTCGATATAAATCGTTTGAATGCATCTATAAATGAAACTGAAGATAAACTGGAAACAAGTTCAATATGAACTGCTTTTGTCACAAGACAAACAAAAAGACACAAGTAGGCTTTGACACTACGAACGCCACGTTTACGATAAGGAGTAATATACAACGGGCCTGCGTAATCAACGCCCGTGTGTAGAAATGGTTTACACTGTTCTAACCTACACTTTGGCAAATCAGCCATTGGCGGAAAAGTACACTTTGGGTTCAAACGAAAACAAAAGTTACATTTATGTATGCGATGGCGAACTATTCGTCTGGCGGAAATAATCCAATATTTAGATTTTAAAATAGAGATAAGTAATTGGGGTCCAGCGTGACAATTTTCGCGATGGTAAGAATCAATTAAAAGTTCAACTACATGTCCCTGTCCAGGCAACAATATTGGATGTTTAGACGAATAATTTAATGTCGAATTCGATAGGCGCCCTCCGGCACGTAAAAGTCCATCATATAAAAATGGAAATAATTTTAATAATTTGGGTGAACATTGTTGACCCTTTGAAATGTTTTTTATATCTGTAGAAAAATGTGCGGTTTGTACAGCACGAATTATTTCTAATTCGGCTGCAGTTAAATCGTCAGCGGTAATAATATTATTTCGAGATAACTTTTTTATAAATCTGAGAACATAAACAGTAGTTCGAAGCAGCTTGTTCCACGTGGAACATCGAGAAGCAAGTATTAAAAGCGGGTTTTCAAATGTGACATTTTTTGTTACATGGGAAATTGTTTTTTGTTCAGGCAAATTAGATTTATTTGGAACAAATTTTTGAACTGGCCAATTATCAACTGGCAAAGAAAGCCAAGACGGTCCTTTAAACCACAACTCATGCTCAATAAGCTGCGAAGGTGTGAGTCCGCGGGACACACAGTCAGCGGGGTTTTGTAAACCAGGTATATGATATAAACTATCAGCGGGAATATTAGCCTGTATTTGTGAAATGCGGTTGGCAATATAAGTGTCAAATCTATGCGGTGAAGCAATTGACCAACATAGGGCGACTTCTGAGTCCGAAAATGAAAAAATGTTATCAATTTTGTGTCTAGATGACAAAGTGTCATAGACAAATTTGAAAAGTCGTGAGAGTAAAAGTATCCCGTTAAGTTCTAAACGAGCGAGAGTGATTTTGGGTTTGGCGGATGCGACACGTGATTTTGAACATAGAAGCGTTACAATAGGGGACTGATCGCCATTTACGACATGTAAATAAATTACACAGCCGTATGCGGATTCACTAGCATCCGAAAAACCAATTAAAGAGACTTTCGACTCATTTTCTATGCCTACATGGCGAGAAAAAGTGAGGCGGGAAATGTGCGGTAATTCTGACAAATATTGTTGCCATAAATTAATAATGCGAAAGGGGGGCTGCTCGTCCCAATCTAGATTGAGAAGCCAGAGTTCCTTGATTATTAATTTAGCATATAAAATAATAGGTCCGACTAGTCCTAGAACATCGTACAGACGTGCGGTGGCGGATAAAATGGCGCGTTTCGTACAAACAAGTGGTGGACTCGAAATTTTGAACACAAAATGATCTTGAGCGGGTAGCCAGCGCAAACCTAAAATCTTAAATGTATTTCCATCGTCAAAAGAAATAAATTCAGAACGGTGCGAGTGTGGAATGTGTTCGAGAAGCTCGGGCGAGTTAGACGTCCATTTGACTAAGTCAAATCCACCAGCTTTGAAAAGATTGATGAGTTCGAGAGCTGTCCTTGCAGCTTCCTCGAGTGAGGAAGAAGAAGAAGCCAAATCATCAATATACATGTCCCTTTCAAGAACGGCGGCCGCATTTGGCCATCTGTGCCGCTCATCATTAGCGAGTTGACGAAGGGTGCGGAGCGCCAAAAAAGGTGACGGTTTAAGTCCAAAACAAACGCGATTAAAATTTAAAATCATAAGCGGGTCATCAATAGAGAAGCGGTATAAAATACGTTGATATTTGCGGTGCGGAGCATTAGTATAAATGCATAAATACATTTGTTTTACATCTGCAAAAAAGGCAATGCGAAAAATGCGAACATTCAAAAGAATGTGAAAAATATCAGATTGCAAATTGCAACCAGTGTGTAAGATATCATTAAGTGACAACCCTGTGTCCGTCTTAGCACTACCATCAAGAACGGGGCGAACCTTGGTTGTTACTTTATCACCCCGAATAACCGGATGATGCGGTAAATAAAAACCTGGGGAGGTACATTCCTCAGGTGCGGTGCGGGAAAGAATACCTTGTTCTAGGTAATCTATAATAATTTTATCATACTGGATTTTAAGATCGGGATTCTTGGCAAACCTCTTTTCAAGAAGGAAAAAACGTTTCTTAGCGGTATTATAAGAATTGCCTAATTTATTTGGGTCATCCTTAAATGGAAGATCAACAGAATAACTACCGTCGGAACTACGAACTGTCGTCGACGTGTAATGATCCTCACATAACTGATCATCAGGACTTAAAAATGAACGGGAGGGTAATTCCTCAACTGCCCAAAACTTTTCGACAATCTGATGTAGCGGGTCGGAAGTAAAAGCACAAAGTGTGCGAGATGCGGATTGCGAAGATATAATGGGGGCATCACCCATAATTAAGTAACCCAAGGTCGTTTCAAAGGCGGAAGGCATATGATCAATTGAGCTTTTAATTTTATCATAAAGTAAAATTTCACAATACATTTTCACACCCAAAAGAATATCTATCGGTCCCGGTTGCGAAAAATCATCATCAGCGAGAGGTAAATTCCGAATAACGTTCAAAGCCGAAACATCGACGCACGAGTCGGGCAGCTGTGACGTAATCTGATCTACTATCATAGGCCGTATAGAATATTCGCATTGATTGTCAAAACGTGAGGAAAAGTTAAGTTGAGTAATGCCTAAAATCTTTTGCGAAGCTCCTCCTATACCTTGCACTTCCGAATAACGGGTTTGTTTACATATAGGAAGTAAAAGTCGTTCACAACAACTAGCGGAGATATAATCACTCTGAGATCCTGGGTCCACCAAACATCTCAAGTAGTGAGTTTGGTTAAAACGATCTAAAACCTTAACCTTAGCGGTGCCTAATAAAGTAGTTGTATTGAAACTATTTCCTCGATCATAAGAAACTGTACAAACAGATGTATTATTTAAATTATTTTCAAATGGTTGCGGTAAATTAAATTGGACCTTACGCGTAGACTGCGCAGGGTCTAATACAGCGGTAGAATGAGTCATGCGAGACTCGACATGGTGACCTGACATATTGGAGGACACGCCATGAGCGGTAGCGGGTGAAATAGCGGGGTCAGATGACACCACTGCACTAACATTACACTTTGACTTAAATTGTGTATTAAAATGCAACAACGAGTGGTGCCTCATAGAACAATGAGAACAAACATTTTTTGAAGTGCATGAAAAAGTTTTGTGCTTTACGCTTAAGCAGTTGTTACAAAAATAATTATTTTTAATATAATTAAATCTTTCATGCGGATTCAATTTCATAAAAGAAGGACACGAATATAAATGTTCGTGTTGTTTATTGTTACACAGCGCGCACTTATCGCTAACGCTCGTGTTAGTGTCTGACCCGGAGTCAGTGTTTACAAAAGATTTTGTTAACGGCTTAGGGCTGTACTTCGCGCGGTCAGTATTATGCTTATATGAATTATCAGCCGGGCTATTTTTGTTAACCGAACGAAACAAAACTTTACGCTGTTCCTTAACAAATTCAATTAAATTGTGATAAGTAGGTATAATTTCTTTACGATAAGTAAGCTCAAATAATTTAATTGTTTCTGGGTCCAATTTCTGGAGTGCCAAATGCAAAAAAATGAAGTCTGTTAAGTCATTAAGCTTCAATTGCTTAAGGGCTTCTACAGACGAATTGAAATTATCTATAAAAGAATCTAACCCTGGTGAACTAGTGTTTGAAAGCGATTTAAAATGTAACAACTGATTAAGGTAGGAACAAGCGAGCGAGCGGGGATCGTCATATTTTTGTACGAGGGCGTTCCAAATAATATTATAATTTTCTGCGGTGGGAGCCAGCCCTGCACAGACGGACGCCGCCTGGCCTTTTAATTTGCCAACTAAATAATAAACCTTTTCACTATCACTCAGTGATGCGTTATCATGAATCATGCATTTAAATTGCTGATAAAATAATGGCCAAAGTTTAACATCTTGTCCATTAAATGACATTAAATCAATGGGTGGAAGCGATGGAAGCCTAGGTGTCGATTTTGGAGCAGTTTGTGGTAGCGAAAAAGAAACAGATATATTATTAATTTCGTTATCTAATAAGATCTGTTTAATAAAACAATACATTTCTTCGAAAGCATTCCAAGAATCGTAATCTACATCTGTATCGGGATATAATTGTAAATTTAATAAATTATAGGAATCTAAAACATCCTGATAATCTTTACGTAATTTATCTATGTTAGCAGCATTAGCAGAAAATGTCCTATAATATTGATGATCTTTTTCACATTGTTGTGCTAACTCATAAATATTTTCAACGCGTTTAAAAATTACATCTCTTTTGACAATATAAATTGTTAATTGACTTTTATTTGTGTCAAAACTCTCCTCACCGTAAGGCTCACTTCCTCTCCTTTTGGTTTTATTACCCATTGTAAAAGATTAAACAAAGTTAGGGGGAAAAATAAATAATTTTTAAACACTTATTTTATAGAAATTAAATAGTGTGTGGCGACCCTAATACACGATTGTAAGTGTAGTAGGAAATTAATAGTGGGTAACTTAATACCGATATACGGATAAGTAGCAATAAATGGCGGTTGTATAAAATATGAAAAATTGTGTGGGTATAAAAATAAAAATGTGCTGTATTCGCCGAGACGAAAGCGGGTAGTAGAATGCGAGCACGGTCGATAACTATTAGGTGCGAAATTCAACCTAATGATTCAACTGACTCGTAGCGAAATTCTCAGTTGCTATACGAACAACGATAGAAGAATTTTAATTATGAACACCAAAAATGGAACACTTTGCAATCACGTTCTAGATAGAAATAACTTCGATATGATGATACTACGTAAATGCGGGGCGGAAGTAAAAAGAAAATAGGCTGTCGGGTGCGGGGAAATATAAAAATATCGACAATCTATTTATTTTACGTAGCACAAATGTGATCGCAAATGTTATAACTACCGAGCGGGTATATATAAATAATCTATTGGGACTAATTAAATGCAAAAATTTGGCTCGAAATGACCAAACAATGTGGTGGCGCTAAACCATATTGGAGCGGAAAGAACATAATAAATATGTATAAATAAGTTTTAAGTGGACTGTATTTTTTGTTGTTGTTATATTGCGACTGTACCTATGTATAACAAATGCTATGCGCTTGCAAATCTGACATATGTAGGACGAAGAATAACTAGGTCAAAGAAAGGACACATGGATAGGACACATGCACTTACCTTCTGCTCCTCGTCACCACGGCTCATCCAGCTGGATATACGGCAGTTCAACACGCACAGCACGTAGATATAGTCTATATATTTTCACAAATTAATTGTCCAATAAATAAATGCGAACGGGCACTAATTCTCACTTTCGGTGTGTATGGCGGGGCGTCTCCGGGCGAACAGAACAGACGAGAAGTCCATCAGATCCGCCAATAGTAGAAAAAAAGTCCAGCTTGCGACAAGGATCGCGCGCAAGGCATAGTGCACGTGTGGGAAAAGGACGGGTAAAGACGGGTGTCAGATTTGTAAGACGCATACCCTCACAATAATTGATAAACGTCGTAAGTAAAAAAATATATGAAACCTAACACAGACCTTGGGTTGTCTAGAGCGTTAGTAAGTTCTACAATGTGTGTCCGAGTCGTTCTACAATGGAACGTGTGCTTACTGAATCTTAAAAATGGCTGGGCAGAGAGCGAAGTCGGGGTGGCGAAGGTGAGTGTTGACCGTTGCGAATGGACCTCGTACACTTGGGTCACAAGTCCCAAGCGCTGCCACTGACTTTCCCCTCTGCCACACTATGGACCCGGCACCCGCACGGTGAATCCATGGAATGCTAAGTGTTCTCGTCTCTTAGAGCGGAATTTTATTATTCTTGGCGGTTTATATTCAAGCATCAACATTGATTATGATATAATATGGAGGGAATAGAATAAAAGAATAATAAATGTGTTCGAAGGACAAAAATTCAAATAAAACTGACGTCAAATAAAAATTTTAAGATACAAACTTTACCGCCCCTTTTTACCCCCTTGGGAAAACCTTAAATTGTTAAACTCTTCTAACCAAGAAGTTAAATACCTATTTTTTATCACTTAAGCTTCAAAACTAACTGACTTCTACACAAACTTTCAATTCACATTTCATCCCCATAGGGTGAAATTCTAGATAATATGGAGGCAATAGAATTTAAAAAAAAGATATGTAATGAATGAATATGATAGCTGTCATGCGACCACGGTTTGGTTGCTTAGCACCTTCGGTTTAGCACCTTCGGTTTAGCACCTTCGGTTTAGCACCTTCGGCTTAGCAGGTCTTCTATGCTGGCCTGGGAGCGAACAAATAACGTAGAATGGACCAGCCCCGACTGATCCCATGGGTAAAAGTCGACTAAGGGAAATTGCCCGGTGTAGACCAATAAGCACCTTGAGGCACCCGAATCGTGGGGGGCAAACCACCAATAATAGCATACCCAAAGAGGGTTGGTGTCAGGCAGGCGGCCGGCTGTAAAACCTAAGCCAAAACATTGAGCAGTATGGATTGGAATGTTGTAATTTCAATCACTCTCTGTTCATCGATCTCTCGACATGGTCCGTTCCGTCTCTCTTCTATACATTCATTCATCACTAGCACTTTTACGGTGTGATGGATGATATGAATCAAAAGGGATTGGATGGCTTGGTGACGGCTGACCGATATGAATGGAAGAGGAAACATACTGCGCCGACCCCAGATAGACTGGGAACAGGGCAGGGAGAAGTATATAACAAAAAATGCCAGGCAACTAAACTTTAGTAAGCTTACCTTTAACTGTTGATAGAATACTGAAACCTGCCGTAAATCATACAAGAATGCAGACCAGTGTTTTTATATTATTTTCATTACGTACTTCATATCAGAACCGTAAAATCGGTATCTATTGACATGCTCCTCGTTCTGCTGCAAATGCTGTCTTAAGTATCTTCGTATATTCTAAGATCTACGTACTACATTATCAATTGATTTCTATTATCTATTGATCACCTTTGTGTTTTTTCCAGATAGAAGATGGAATGGGTCCTTCAGAGTCCGCAAATACACAGCACATTTGGAAATCTTGGCTATGTACAAGCCGATGGATATCACGTGAATGAGAATTGCAATGGTGCGTAGACTGGGTAGCTATTTTTTATAAAATCTATTATTATTTATAAAAATCTGTGTATTTATTTTAAGCTGCCCTGGAGATAATACTACATAATATACTAACAGAGGACAAATTTTTACGTACATATCGCCGAAGTATAAGTTTTGGACAGAATATTAAAAAAGATCTTATTCCTTTACTCATCCATGCTAAAGATGAAAAGACGATTGAATTACTAATAAGAGTGTTAGTTAATTTGACCATCCCAATAGAATGTTTGCTTTCTATGGATATTATTTCTAAAACTGATTTTGGAAGACACACTATATTCGAAATAAATAATTTGCTAGCTTCCACCAAAGCAGCTTTCACAGATCATCGAACTACAAGGGTAATTATAGATTTTTTGAAGAAAAATTTAGGAATTGATCAGAAAACTAGATTGTCATTGGAAAAACGCACAAATATTAGTAATTCATTGCTACTTCTAAGAAACATCTTACATATACCGGAAGAAAATAGTGGACAAAGACTTACTTCTTGTAACGGTAGGACCGTTCACGCTATTCAAAATCAAATTCTGTGGAATATATTTAGTCATGGGATTGATAAAACCCTTATCAAGTTGATGATAATTCCAGATGCGGTAAGTAATTCCTTATTAAAGTTTTTTTGAACTACTTGCCAAGTTAATGGTTTTCAGCATACCAATCGTAGTTTATTTATGGAATGAATTACAAGGTAAGTTATAATGTATTCATCTAGCTAGTACCTGGACATTGACAATATAATTTTGTTATTACTTTGAAGCTATCATTGTTTCAAGAGCCGAGATGTGTTTTTTGTATTTTTTTTTCCTTTCAGACCAACTGGGGAGTAACAATGGTACAATTGATAGCATTATTATATAAAGACCAACACGTAGCGACGTTACACAAACTTCTTAATTCATGGTTTGAAGGTTCTCTCACAGATAGTTCTGAAGATAATGAAAGTAATACGTCTCCTCGTAATAGAGGTATTGATTTATTGAGCATTTAGTTTAAATTTGTTTTTCAAAAATGAACACAGACAAGCATATGAAATATCAATTTAAATATTGAATGCTGAAATGCTTGAAAGGCCTGTTTTATTTTATTTGGGGCTTAAACTGGCTAATTAAGCTTGTTAAAACACCATTGATTCCACCTGGGAGAATAAATTATAATTTAAGTTTGTATTTCAATAGGTAGTGAAGATTCATCGCCAATGTTAACAACTGATTCTACTTCGGACTCTTCAGATACAGGAGGCAGTGGTAAAAGTAATGACGGCTCCAATGGCAATACAGGCAATAATTATTGGAATGGATCTATCCATAGTGGAGGTGCCGAGAAAACTTCTGAATTAGATGATAAGAATGAATATATTGAAGATTCAAGTAAACCAACGTACTCGACTGACAAGGTAAACTGAAAATTTGCCTATAGTATTATCATTATTAGCCTTATAAAATAAATCTATGAGTTTGTAGATTTTTCCTTTTTCTCTTTTTCTCTCTGTACTAAGTATTAATATCTGTAGATTACTGCCGCACTCAGAGACGTCAATTAATTTTAATGAGTATTTAATGTCAAAAAATTTCATTCAAATATAGACCATAGACCCGGCAAGAATAGCGACTATTTTGAATTGTCATTTTTTGACGTTAAGTACTCATTAACGTTATTTGACGTCTCTGAGTGCGGCATTAAGTCTTCTATGCTGGCCTGGGAGCGAACAAATAACGTAGAATAGACCAGCCCCGACTCATCCCATGGGTGTCGTAAAAGTCGACTAAGGGAGATTGCCCGGTGTAGACCAATAAGCACCTTGGGGCACCCAAATGGTGGAGGGAAAACCACCAACAACAGCATACTCAAAAAGGGGTTAGTATCACGGCAGGCAGCCGGCTGTAAAACCTAAGCTAAAACTTTGAGCAGTATGGATTGGAATGTTGTCATTCCAATCACTCTCTCCGTTCATTGGTCTCTCGACATGGTCCGTTCCGTCTCTTTTCTATACATTCATTCATCACCAGCACCTTTACGGTGTGATGGATGATATGAATCAAAAGGGAGTGGATGGCTTGATGACATCTGACCGATACGAATGGAAGAGGAAACATACTGCGCCGACCCCAGATAGACTGGGAACAGGGCAGGGAGGAGACTAAGTATTAATATTTATTATTTTCTTATACAATAGCAATCAAATGTATTATTCCCGATCTTAGTAACCGAAATTCTCTCGACAGGAGAAATTCTTAATTAATAAAAATCAACAAACTGGGGAAACAAATACTGGAATGTCTACAAAAAATGAAAAGAAAACAGTAATATCTGAAAATTCTGACTGTGGATATGGAACTCAAATTGATAATCAGGAGTCTATATCCACATCTAGTAACGAAGACGAATTACCTGTAAAAAAGCCCGTTCATCAGAAACCTCATAATCAGAAACAGAGAATACAAAACAAGACGCGGTCGGTAAATATTAATCAGGATAGGAAAAGAAAAAAAAATATTAAAGGAGGAAAGTTAAGTGGGTACGTAAGCTTTAGCATTTTTAAATTAAGTAGTTTTTATATTTTTTCGAAACCTTACACCATTTTCTCCTCTCTTTCAGTATAATCATTCAGGGACTCTTGCATAAAACTCCAAATGATGACGACATATCTAGTGTGTTGAAAGAATTTACTGTTGATTTTCTATTGAAAGGATATAATTCCTTAGTTCAAACGCTCCATAATCAAATTCTTACTAATTTACAATTGGAGATTGACACGTCACATTTTTTCTGGCTAGTGACGTATTTTCTGAAGTTTGCCACCCAAATAGAGTTGGATTTGGAATATGTTTGTTCTGTGCTATCGTTCGATATTATATCATATCTTATAGCAGAAGGTGTACATTTATGTGAGCACTTTGAGATTTCCATTAAATTTGGTGGAAGTGATTTAAAGCCTAGTATAAGAAGACTTCATTTGGTAAATATGCAAAAAGTAAAGACATTATTCAGAATCCTTAACTGTTTCTACAGAGGTGTCAATAATCTTATTTACGCAATTACAGGTAGTCACAGCTATTCGTGAATTCGTACAAGCTATCGAGGCTTATAAAAAGTTTACGCACTTATGCCAAGATGATAAAGATGCACTAATACGTTTACAAATTAAAATGTGTGAGACTGAAGAACTTCGCAACTTATTGGTACTATTATTGCGAAATTATAATCCAAAGTACCATTCAAAACAGTATTTGCAGGTTAGTATTATGTAATAATATTATGATTAAATTTTGGATTAGTGGGACTCATGTTAACTTATTTATTGAATATATAATGATATTTAAATATGTAATCAATAAATCTATAGAATTATCGATTGTTTCAGGACCTTATTGTAACTAATCATATACTATTGGCGTTCATCGATAACGTTTTAAAATCACCGGAGTGTAATGGCACAGTCAACATGCCTGATCATATAAAACAGTGAGTTAACATATGGACTTTTAAACTGTAAACTTGTTTTAAACTATTGTTCAGATTTATGGACATTATAAGAGTTTCACAGTAACTCAATCATATCTAAAGAACAATTTAGCCTATATTTTAGAATTTAAAAAAGTGAAACAGTCTCGCCCAGGTGCCCGTATAAAACACGTAAGAAATTTAATGATTCTTCAGGTTTGCCACAACTGAAGTTATGTACCAATACGGCCTTCTACTTGAGGACTACACAGTAAACGGTGAATTTGTTAACGATTGTATTTTCACACTTATGCATCATGTTGGAGGAGAACTCGAGAGTCTCATCACTCTTTTTCAACCAAAGATCTTGAAAATATTTACTTCTATTTGGAAATCAGAATTCGAAATATGTGATGTAAGTCTGTACTGCATAGCCTCTTATCTTAATCTTCGTCTTTATCTAATAAGTGTATAAATGTATCGATTACATACTTTGTATTGATTACATACATTACATACTTAAAAAAATGAATTAACTGTGTATAATGTGAAATGATGTATCCAATACAAATTATCTTCATTCTCTTTGATAATTTACAGGATTGGTCAGACTTAATAGAATACGTAATCAACACGTTTGTGAAGAAGCCCCATACATTGCAAACTACAACTAACTTCAGATTGGACACTAAGAACTTCGATGACGACATACTTTTCATCAAGCCTACATGCATAGCTACAGGTGCAAGTAAACAAGACAAAAAGGGTACAAGCACCTCTTCTAAAGACAGGTCTCGTATTTAATCTTTAAGATGTGTTCGTTTCCGGCTGCTTAAGATTTTTATTCGTACTACATTAAAAACACAATATGAATTTGTCCCTAGACGCACTGGGTATCCGATGTTCAACTAATATGAATAAAAATTTCATTGTTTTTATTTATGCTATCGCATATTCTTACCGTGTGGTGACGGCAGAGTAGAATACAATTGTCACCACCCCAAATTTCTCCTGTGGGTGTCGTACAATGCGACTAAGGATAAATTAGCGATGAGGAATGGGCAGCAGCGTTCCTCTTATACCACCTAGCAATGTACCGCGACTTTTGTGCGCGATAAATGGCAATAGGCTCGCCACCTATTACATGGGACCTAACATAATTGGCGAAACGCGGGTGCTAGTTCACCTCTGCCTAACCCTTAGAGGATATAGGTGTGATTTATGTATGTATATTCTTACTACTTGGCTGATCTGTCAATTATTAGCGATTTGGTTTTCCAGATGGTCTGAAGATGAAATATCATCGCTGAGCTGGAACTATATTCAATGTAACTCAATGCCGGATGTCATTGGTGAATTAATGAAGCTTTTCAAAGAAGATGGCATAATCAAAACACGAGATTCTGTTATTAAGGAATTGTTTAAACAAAATTTGATAGACCAAGAGGAATTTGAAAAATTGGTAAAATCCGAAAATTACAAAATATTCAAAGCCCCCGTCGATGACGAAATGAAAGATGATGAGATAACTAAACTCTGTAATCAACTTACACAAGATGGAAAGTTAAAGTTTTTAGATTGGATTCAAAAGGTTTTACTGGATGTTTGCTATGCTAAAATATGCATTGAGAGAAGGTCAAACATATGTAATGAAAATATTATCGGACTAAAAGCCTTCAAGATGCAAAATATTCACAATAATTATCCTATAATATCTCCAGTATCGTATCACTCTCTCGGTAAGTAAAACATTTTAATATGAAAACTCTGTATTATACAAAACAGTTTTAAAATTTTTAATTTTACTATATAACCATTGTTTTTATATGAGAAAGTATGGGTGGTGTTCACGATGTCAGTTATTTCTCTGTACCGACTCCAAATGAAATGGGATAAGGGCAAGATGATGATGATCGTATTTCAATTGATATAAATGATCTAGTAATTTTAGGGAACATATCAATTTGCATCATCATGTTTACCAATGTATTCGAGTTTATTTTAGCGTACGGGCAGTCTGTGCCCCTGGTGCCATGGAACTGCGAGCAGGCTGCAACCTGTAAGGATCTCAAGTTTCTTCAACTTTTACACAATCTAGGGCTTCATATGCCTGTTGATTCTGGAAAAGTTTTTATCAGGATACCACACTTTTGGACCGCCGAGATTCTTTATGAGATTGCAGGGAAAATTTTACCAATTGATACACGTAAGTATAAAGAAGTATGTTAATTAATAATATGTAATGTAAATGATTGTCAATTAATTTTATCATTGAGACAAAAGTCATTTTGTACAGGGCAGAAATGGATTTTTTTTTAGTATGAACTTTTAAATTTGAATTTATGGGATAATTTTTTTATGTATCTTAGAAAAACCATGCTTACTACAGTTGTATTAATTCTTTTATTTTTTTTACTTAATCTTACCTAACCGTCTAGTACCTGGTGTTGAAATTAACTAATTTTGGTAAGAATGCCGTGTGGTAGAGTAGAACACAATTGTCACCACTCCAAATTTCCCGTAGGTGTCGGACAAGGGGACTAAGGATAAAACAGTAATGAAGAATGGGCAGCAGCGTTCCTCTTGTACCACCTAGCAATGAACTGCGACTTTTGTGCCCAATAAATGGCCCCCTATTACATAGGACCTAACATATTTGGCGAAACGTGGGTGCTAATTCACCCACGTTTCGCCAATTATATAAGAAGTACCTACCTATGTAAGAACGGCGTGTGAAATGTGTATCTTCTAGCTGATGCTATTTTACACTATTCTTGTATTTTTAGGTCAATTGAAGTTCTCTATAAACGACATCGCCGATAGCGCCGTGACCCGGGTGAGCCTGCAGAACACTTTGATTCTACCCAAGGACCTGACTAGGGATGTGCCCATGATCGATGCTCAAGAAAAGTTTTACCAGGTGCACAAACAGCAACACTTCGGCACTATGGTGAATTTCACGCCCATGTAAGTTCTATGGATTTATTGGACTTCTTTAAACAAATTCTGTGTCAAGAATTTTTTTTTAAATATTAGTGAGAATAGGTTCGTATCTACTAATCATCTTCCTGGCCTGTTCCCAGTTTATCTGGGGTTGGGGCAGTATGTTTCCTCTTACATTTACACGGGCGTCATCAATCCATCCACTCCCTTTTGATTCATATCACCCATCATACCGAAAAGGTGCTAATAAATTAATGAATGAATGGAAAAAAAAATCAGGAAATGCATAAAAGATAGAAAGGACCATGTCGAGTCGAGAGACCAATGAACGGATAGGGTGATTGGGATGGCAACATTTCAATCCGTACTGCTCAAGGTTTTGGCTTAGGCTTTACAGCTGGCCGCTTGCCTGACATCAACCTTATTTGGGTAATGCTAATTTTGGTGGTTTGTCCTGCTCCATTAGGGTGCTCCAAGATGCTTATTGGTCCACACCGGGCAATTTCCCTTAGTCGACATTTGGGGAGTTTTACCCCTGGGGTAGGTTCGGGCTTGCACATTCTATGTTATTTTGTCGCTCCCATGCCAGTATGGAAGACCAATCTACTAATCATAAATTATGGAATTTAAAAAAATACTAACATAAATTGCCTGTCTACATAGTATAAAGTTAGAGCTAATGCACAGTGATATCAAGTTCAACAATTAAATAATTAATAAGTATATTCAAACATTGCAGGCCTGGTTCTTCATTTGCTTCTGAAGGCGCCGTTGAACCCAGCAAGACTAATTGGTTTGATCTGGTACAAAAATCACAAGAGTATAAAATAACATTGAATTTGGAAAGGTGAGTTGGTTAAAAGTTTACAAGAGTATTTATAACTAGCGCTTTTGCTGCCTAAAAATTATTAACTTTAATGATGATAACTACACAGCAACTGAATTTGTTTGATGCTATCATGTGTTTATTAATATTAAATCTTTATTGAATAGTGATAACGACAGTAAAATAAATATTTTTTTAGTATATAGTATATTTTTTTTTATGCTAGACAGGGAAACTCTTGGCCTTCATCTCACCTGATGGTTAGTGACGATAAGGGCCGAAGATGGAATCGAGCTTCACCTGGAACCCTCAACCACAGAGGGGCTGGCTATCCTATCATAATTTTCGGAACACAATAATGCTGTTAACATTATTATTATGGCGACAGATTTTGATAAGATCCCAGGTAGCTAGCCAGGCGGACTTGAATGAAGTCCTACCACCAACCAAACTGAGTACATATTTGTACCCTCCTGAGGATCGAACCAGTGACCTCTAGATCTTAATTCCGGTGGGCGTTAGGTATATAGAATTATGCCACTTCATGTTCATGTCGTGTGACATAAAATAAATTATTTATAGGACTGATGATGATAAGGAAATGAAGCCAGTGTGGACGCCGCCAGTCGTCACGCCCGAGTGGACGGCGCCGGCGCCCGAGGCGACATCGTCTGCGCCGCCGGTGGCGCCTGCCCACGCCCCGGTCCCGCCCGCGCTCCCCGTCTCGAATATCAAACAACATGCCGCCTTCAGCGCTACCCACGTCGAGGCAGAGTTCTTTAATAACAGGTGACACTGAGCCACAACAACAGAGTTTAATATAGTTTAAAACGGTATATATAGTTTAAAAGGCCATATGATGTTATGTTCAGTTTTAGCTGACCATTTCATGAAATGCAACCATTTTATGAAATGGTCGGTCACTCAATTCTACGATCTGGCCACGACATACATACCAACACATTTTCTTTATAGGGCATAATTTTTCAAACTAACAAACATCAACAAAACAAAATAACAACAAACATAATGTTTCAAACATTCGGTTCTGCAACAAGGGTCCGTTTTTGTTGCAGTGTGTGTGAAACTGCGTCGGTCGCCTCCGACTTGACAAGAATGTATGTGTCCGACGAAGATGAAAAACCAGAAGTTCTCACTATACCTGAAAATCACTTCATTCCCGTTTTAGAGGATATTCCGAGAGACATAGACGTCACCACTACCGTTAAACGACCACGCCTGCAATTTTCCTGAATTTATTGGCAAGTTTTAAATCTAGTTACCAGCGAAGTATTTTTTTCTTGTAACTATGATTGTATTTCTTTTTTGAGATACTTACTTTTATTTTAAATTTAGAACACAAGACTTTTATTTTTGTTTAAAGTTTTGTTTGCGTATTTTATGTCGAAGACACAAATTTGTTAGATTTGCAAATTTTTATTTTATATGTATGTTATGAAATGCATTTTTTATATTTTGTTGAACACTGAACTGTCAGCCGTTAAATGTTAGAATAAGATAGTTTTGTATCCATGTTATAGTAAGAAAACATAAAGTGTGTAGTTAATCGAACTAGAAAATAGTAAAAGTGTGCAATGTATTAATAATAAGTTGGAAAATAATATGTAGGCTAAAATTTCTATGTGTGAATTTGGGTACCTTACCTTAAGTTCCAAACACAATATTATCATAGATATACTTATCTGCAATTTTATAAGAATTTAGTTTGGAAATAAATCAACATTGTATCAATATTTAAAGTTTTTAATTTGTATTAAAATTAACAACATTATCTTTTTACACATCTAGCAACAAAAACAACAAACCAGTAGTTTAATAACTGCAAAGTAACAAATTCGTCATTTAATTTAAAACAGTTACCACTCATTCAACAATAACACGCACAGACAGGTACACAAAATAACAGATAAATAGTAACCATCAGTCTGACTAATGGTAATGATAATTGTTTGAGCCGCCTGTGTCAGCTCCGAATTGTTTTTGGTTGAAGTAATTATTAATGGCTTGGTCATAATTTTTGGATTCCTCGTTTCCTGCGCTGCCTGCACTACCAGAATAGCCGTGGTGACCATTGGAATCTGAATAACTAGGGGTACCTTCATACGAGAAATCGCCGTCGTAATTGTGGCCGTGCCCTGCGTTAGAGCCTTCGAAGCCGTCACTTGATCCCAAGGAATGTCCGGAGGATGGGTTGTTTTCTTGCACTTGGTAAGTACTGCCGTCTTGCCCCTCCTGGTGGTAGCCCTCGTAGCCTGTGTCGTGACCGTTTTTAGGCGAAGCTACATGGGGCACTTTGATTATCTGCGGGACTGGCACCGGGTAGGGCTTGGCGACGTGCACCGGGTAGGGCACCTTCTCAGTTATCCGGACGGGGTATGGCACTGGTATTTTAACGGCGACTGTTTTTGTAATTTTTATCACTTTCACGGGCGTTTCCGGTATCTCGACATGTTGCCCGAGGTCCTGCAGTTCTGACGAATACCCTTCTATTGGTATAGTGTAGTGGGAACTGTGTGATGCGAATGCTAAGTATATACTGCTGAGTAAGATCATCAATTTCTGTAACAAATTAGTAAAATTATATAAAAAATACAATGGTAGATAAATAGAGTTTGTAGTTACACATAACTTAAACTATTTTTATTATTATCAAATAGTCGGAAATAGATGTCAGAATTTATTGGAAACGGGATTGTACTGTGAACTTTACCCACGAAAAATATTAAATTAGAAATTATGTACATTTTTAATTTAAAAATAATTTAAAGTGCTTTGGTTATGTAGAAAATTTTGAGTAAGGAAGTAAGGCCTGCCGTTGACCGTACAATTACGTATTACAACTCTTATATAACAAGCAAATGTCCCAATTGTCTCAAAATAAAACAACTATTGGAAACCAGGGCAATAGTCTACTAACCGGAACCTCCATTGCGTTGCGGGCGAGTGTGCGTCCGCGTGCAGTCAAAAAACTATTGAGTTGCAAGTGTATTGTGGCCTTTATATATGGCGCATTCTCTAACACCAAGAGACGGGCGCCGAGCTACCTAGCCGGACAATTACTTTCTTCATTTTGCAGTCACTTCACTTACAAGCTAACAGCAGCGGAGATTGTGCTGTAAACACAGTTTTGTGTTGTGAACTTACGCCATTAGATGATATGAAACAAGTTGAATGATACATGCAAAGTTTTTAAAGCTTTTTTTGAATCTCATAAATATTAATAATAGATACCAGTAATAGGTACCTACCTAAATAAATTTAATTTAAATAATAAACAATATTACCTACCTACACAACAAATTTTTGTTAGATACCCTACGTAATGTGTTGCACTAGCACTAATGTGTTGATTACTAAGCACCAGTTAATAAAATAGGTCATTTTATTAACTAGGCAATGCTATCAGAAATACCTATTTCTAACGTAATAGGTACTACGTAATGATTTATCATTTACATTATGACATGCAAAAGGTTCTTATTGGTCTACACTGGATACGATTTCCCTTAGTCCACTTTTACGACACACCTGGGATAAGTTGGGGCTGCCAGATTATTGTGACGGCCGGCTTGGTCGAAAGCTCAGATCGCTGGGTATTAACCTAGAAGTAGGGAATGTAATCCGGATTATTCCTAATCGGAAAAATCCGGATATCCGCACATTATAACTTGACCTCCAAATCCGGATTTGAAAACCGAATCCGGATTATTCGAATATTAAGAAATTTTAACAAAAAAATCTAAAAGAGCGAGTTTGCTGTTCGCGCGTCTCGCGAGTGTGTAGCTAGTCTATCGGCTCGGCCGATGCCTTATTATTATTTTATGTCTGAAAAAAGGGCATACCTATTCTTTTTGCTGTTGATGACGTCTAACTGGTGTATGTACATGGAAGGGGAAACATACTGCGCTAACCCCAGATAAACTGAAAACAGGGCAGGGAGAAGAAGAATTCCAAATACCAGAAAAAAGTAAAAAAAAAATCATTTTTGTCATGTTTTTTATTATTTTAATCCGTAAAATCTGGATTGGACCAAATTCGTTCTTAAAAATCCGGATTTTAAAACAAGACACCGGAGTGCTTAGTGAGTATGTACCTATTCCGAGTCCCACGCACACCAGTCGCCTAGCTAGCGGCTGGTATAGTTTCTGTATATACATTGTACTCTTTGGTATAGTGCGTAACGCATTCCAATCCGTCATAATAATGCATCTCGCCCACGTCAGACTTTTTGTAGAACCGATAGTCGGGCCGATTGTTTCTCCGATTCTTATCACCGATTTTGTGACCGACTCAACGCTCATCTCCGTCATTTTGTCGGTGGCTATCGAAGGAGCAACACGTCATGGACAGAGAATGTTCACCTGAATGTAAGAAGGAAGATGGATTTACAAAGGAAGTGTGGTTTTTGAGAAACAGACGAGAGAAAAGAAAATTCTGGGTTGACCCAATAATCTCTCAAAGATTATTAAAGGGGTTATTTTATGTTCGTCATGCTGATCTGAGAGATCGACCCGACAAGTTTTTTAAATATTATAGATTGTCAATTAATACGTTTAATGAGCTGCTGTCATAAGTAGACCTGAACTATTTTCACCCTGACTACGTCCTTCCCTAGCAAGTGCATGCGGCCGACTGTCCAAAGAGAATACAATACTACGTAAGACGACTGTCGGTGATCGGTGAGTAGTGTGTGTTGATACCTACATTTCCGAACGTTCCATTTGTTGCCTTTAATCGGATCGGTCGGGATGCACCGATTTTATTTTTGACCTACTTTTTGTAGGACGTGTGCGTTGCTCCATTGCTATCAGTACGTTCTATTTTTCTCGTACAAAAAATCGGTCACCGATTATCGGACGCAGCCTAAGGGGGGCTGCCACATTTTACGTATTTTTTTCTCTACCGCCTGGAACCATGGAATATACCTACTCCACTATCTTGAACTAAGTAAGCCATTCATATTCATGTTCACATGGATATTGTTGACACACATGATACAAGAAATGGGGGCCTATCAGTGTTATTACAAAGTGTTGAAATGTATAGGAAGTGTTCAAATGAGGTGCTGTCACTGTTACGCACTATTGACAAAAAGGGACAACATCGGATTTAACGATTTAACGCTTCCGTCTTACATTCGTCTAACACTTTAATAATAACTTAACACGTAGAAGCTTAGGGAAAATAGGTATCATTTTAATATGTACCTATAATTATTATGAAGGACTGGTTTGTCTGCGTCATCTAGTTTTCATAACACAACCGCGTAACACTACCTAAGCTTTCTACTTTGGGCTAGATGATAGCTGAGGTATGAAGCTTCCTTTTAAGTCAATATAAGAATAAAATCGTATTCAATCAAAATGAATAGTTTAAAACTATAACTTATACTCATGCTTAATTTGATACTTATTATTTAAACATACATAAATCACGCCTATATCCCCGAAGGGGTAGGCAGAGGTGAACTAGCACCCACGTTTCGCCAGTTATGTTAGGTCCCATGTAATAGGTGGCGAGCCTATTGCCATTTATCGGGCACAAAAGTCGCAGTAGGTACATAGCTAGATGGTATAAGAGGACGAACGCTGCTGCCCATTCCTCATCACTGATTTATCCTTAGTCGTCTTGTACGACACCCACGGGAGAGATTTGGGGTGGTGACAATTATATTCTACTCTGCCGTCACCACACGGCTCTAAAATGATCTTATTATTTATAAGATCATTTTAGAAGTTTCTTAGCAATGTTGAAAATGATTTTTTTTTACTCTTGGTGCATTTGTAACGGTGAATCCATCAAATGAAAAAAGCTTCCGTGTCTTATTTATCATGAATACAGCTAATTAACCACCTGACTTGTTTGTATATAAAAACAATTGGCAATAAAAACAGAAATAAAAAATTCGTACTTCCCACCTATCATCTAGCTAGCCCAAAGTAAATAGTTACCTACTTATTCTAAGCGCTTTTATTATATTATATGACACACTAATTTTAATACGGGTACTTACCAATATTCGAACCCAGGACCTCTGGACTGATAGCCAGCGATTTGTTTCGAAATCAAGTAAGCAAGTCCATTTAAATAACAACACGACACCATGATTTTACGGGAGACTCGACGGGGGTCTACGTTGCCATGACAAAAATGGGGGTTTACGATTCGTAAGCGGAAAATTTTTATCTGGATCGATAGTGAAAAACTAAAACATTGACTTTAATTCACCGTTCAATCTAAGCAGATAATTTTAAAGAAGCTCTGCGACTGTTATTTGCAAAAACTTGGATAGTCAATTAATTAATTAATTATCCAATTGATTCTCACTTTTTTTTCTCGAAGACTGTTAGTACATGGTTGGGGCCGAGTTTTTGGAATATGGTGTAGCTACAGGGGGTCCACCGAATGCAGCAAAATATTAAAAGGGGTCTATTAGAAAAAAACTTTGGAAACCTCTGGGCTAGATGATAGGAGGGAGTGTAAGAAATGTTTATTTTCTTTTTGAGTTTCGACAACGGTAATCATAATATCTATGTGATTGAGGATTTCCAGGTGAAGCTCGATTCCATCTTCAGCCCTTATCATTACTTACCGTAATGTCAGATGAAGGACAAGAGCTTCCCTGTACAGCATAAAAAAAACATCGCAACTTGCAACACAACTAAAGTTTTTTAGATCTTATCGATCTAGCGCCTAAACTAAATTACTTAGCAAAAATTTTTGATAGCATAATAGTATGTAGGTACTCATTGCCCAGCCGTCGTATTAGTGGGACAAACCTACGAAGTCGTTCCTGTTCATCCCACTCCACTTGATTATAAGCAGAGATCGGAATAAGTAAGGCTTTGTTGGTTCATTGGCAATGAGTAATAGGCAGCAGTGTTCCTCTTATGCCAACTAGCAGTGTACTGCGATTTCCGTTCCCGATAAATGGCAATAGGCTGACTACTACATGGGACCTAACCTAATTGGCGAAACGTGGGTGTTAGTCTTGCCCCTACGGGGAAATAGGTGTAATTTATGTATGTATTTATGTCGTTATCTGCAGTCATTAATACTCACTAACTCGCACTAGGCTAGCTTATCTATCTGGTATTTCTAAATTGGCATAACCAATTTAGAAATACCCGATTTCATGAGCTGGTCCTAAAATCAAAAACCCTAATGTGTTAAAGAGAACCATATTATTATAATCATCAATTAGTTCATGAAAAATAATATTGGACTTAGAAAGTCATCATGTAATTATTTCCAGTGGAGGAGTAATCCAAGCAGGGCCTGTAGATTCTATCACAGGGGTTTTTTACATAGTATAAGGGTCAAGGAATAATATTATCATTTCCAGAAAACATAGTTGCGTGGGGCCCATAGCATTTACAATTTTGCTTGCTTGATGTCTATTCTGCTACTGATTATTGCCCCATAAAACTTTTTCTATGTATAAGTTTTTAAGTTTTATAATATCAAAGAACACATTTTTTAAAGAATATATATTTAAACTTTCATTCTGTCTGACAGCACTCTAACAATTGATCCTGAACCGCCAATGCTAAATGCTTTTTCATGCCACAGCAAAAGATGACCACTTGAGCCTTCCGATGGGTACTCAAAACCTCTGTATATATATTTCATGAGAACATCTATGTCATCTCTTGATAGACTACCCACTACCTCTTCTATTTGGGCAGACTTAATAGCAAGAAGAACTTTTAATGTTAAAGTCAGCGCATTATCCTGTAATATAATAAAAGTGTTTTAAATTTATTTAATAATATATTACTGAAAAGAAAAGAAAAGTTTTATTACCTTAACCTGTTGATTTGATGATCCCACCGGAGCATCACTCAATACTAGTCTGAGTGCTTCAATATATTTTCCTGTACATAAGGAGTTGAGGAAAATACTAATGAATATTAAATAATTTAAAATTATGTATGGTTGGCCAAGAAAGTAGTTTAACAAATTTTGGTTTACTTTGCTAGTCATTGAAAATTTCAATAAGGTTCATACTGGCAGTTATGAACGTAATCTTAAGATGGCAAATGTTATCAGATCAAGGTGCAGTTTGCTTGCACCTTCATCTGACAAGCAAAACAAATCTTTATACTGCAAGCGACCCTTAGTACACCACTTTCTTGGCCGACTTTATAAGTGCACAAGTGGTCGTTTTCAGTTTATCTGTTTAAAAGTAAATCTATATTGTGTCTTGACTTTTCGGTAGTGTAGTAATAGACACTCAAAAACCTAGTTCGGGCTAGTGCTTTGAGTAGTCTCAAAGTAATATTACAAAAGGGATATAACTCAGTCTAAACAAGTTTTGTTTCACTAAAATATGTGAATATTAAAAAGGATATTGATTCAGTAAAGCACAAACTTCACTTTCATCTGGTCCTGTAGGCACGGCTAGACAGGCGTCGTCATCTTTAAAATTATCTTCATTGTACTGGTCGATATCTATTTTACGAAAAGCTGAACTCGATGTATTTTTAGCCATTTCTTAAAGAAATGCCTCTTTTATGCTTTATTATGGTATTTTACGGTCTATTTTTTTACGGAAAATAAACTCTAGAATGACTCCAATACACTCAAATGTCAAACAAAATGTCAAGTCAATCAAATTCAATTGTCCCTATATTTTAAGGAAGGCAAAGGGCCTAGCCAATACAACCAAGTATTTAGTGTATATTTTAGTAGTCTATGAAATAATGTAGTCTTACGAAATAATGAGTGTGTGAAATGTATGAATGAAATGAATTTTACGTTAAAATATGGGTGTCACACATTTTAACACATCTAGGGAGTGCTTGGATCGAATTTAATGGTAACAGAGTTCATGATGGTGCCTGATGAAGTGGACAAAACCACTTTTCAAGTGGTTTTTACCACAACATCAAACACATCACAAGACATTTTTTCAATAATTCTGTATAATTGCACATCAACGCGGATGCTTGTGCATCAAAATAACACCACTTTCACTGCACAAAATCCACTCTGTAACAATTTTTGAATTAGTGAAAATAAATCTGACTCCCCATCTTTTTTTTAAATTCTCTCTATATTTTAGCGAAGGCAAAGGGTCTAGCCCATACAGCCATGTCTTTAGTGTATATTTTATCTGTAGTCATATGAAATAATGAGTGGGTAAAATGTATGAATGCAATGAATTTTACGTTAAATTATGGGCGTCACATATTTTAACGCATCAAGGGAGTGCTTGGCGCCTATTTGATGGTAACAGAGTTCATGATGGTGCTTGATGAAATGGATAAAACCATTTTTTATAGTGATCTTCACCACAACATCAAACACATCCTGAGACTTATTTTCGATGATTCTGCATAATTGCACATCAACACGGATGCTTGTGCATCAAAATAACATCACTTTCACTGCACAAAATCCACTCTGTAACAATTTTTGAATTAGCGAAAATAAATCTGACGGACACCACGAAACGCGCCAAACCCCCTTGATTTTTTTTATACTCATTGCATTTTTTTAGGGAAGGAAAAATGTCTAGCCCACACAGCCATATCGTTGGTATATTTATTCTGTATTCATATGAATGAATGAGTGAAATAAACAAATAAAATGAATTTTCATTTTACGCATTTAGGGAGTGTTTGACGCGAGTCAAATGGTAAGAGAGTTCATGACACCGACTGCTGAGGTGGTGAAAACCACTATAAAATTCTCAACGTCAAACAACCAACTTGTAGTCTTGGCTGTATGCGCTATTCCTTTATCTCCTTGCTATAATGTCAGTCAAAATCTGTAGGTGGGTATTATATACTCTTTGGGTGGAGTATGGACCTGTTGTATAGTCTATGGACGTGAGTGAGTGACGTAAATAAATGTGTCAAGCAAAAAGTGAACTTCTGTTTGAGAGAATGAAAATTGTGAAATTTAATAAACAGGGTCAGATTTGGTGTTTTAACTAAATAGTCTTATTTGAACTTTTTTATAGCCTACGTTCTTAAGACAACATTTGTTCTTTTATAAATAAAAGTACGCCTTAAATTTTACCACGATGACAATGGGTGATGAATTGCCTGTTACTTCTTTGGTTTTGCCAGTTTTAATACGGCCAGTATTATCTCAGGTAAGCTAAGTGATAACTGGATATTTAAATTCAATTTGCTAATATATATGATGAATTGGATGGAATAAAAATATATTTTGACATCTCAAATTTATTTCTCTAATTTTGATAAATACTTGTATATTTACAAACATGGTAAGTTTACAAAGCTTAGAGTACAGTAATGGTTCTTTTTCAGTAGGTAGCTATTATATATTATAATCATTAAAAAAATAAACTCACCTTTTAGTTGGAGAAGTATGACTTAGGAGCATCTCAGACACTTCGAGCTGCTTTGACCAAAGCTGAAGCAGCTGTGCCTGGCTTGAATTATGATCTGGTGGCAGGGATCATGAGAAGAGCAGATATACCTGTCAATATGAATGAGAGTCTATTGCGTCTACAAGGGACTCTCACTGAGACTGAATGTAAGTATACATTATTAGTAAGAATGTTACAATATAAATCTCAGCTTGCTGATTTGATATGAATCTGGTGTATTTAAATTTCCCTCCAAACTAATAAAATTATTACATATAATATGGAGAATAATTGTAAAAATATGTTGTTGATTCTGCAGGTTCAGATCTTCGTCTCAACAGGACCGAGGAAGCTTTCCAGGAATTAAATAAAAAATCTACAGCATTAAAAAAGATTTTGAGCCGCATTCCAGATGAAATAACTGATAGAAAGACATTTCTTGAAACTATAAAGTTAGTAAATAGTTACCTGATGTGATAATAATTATAGTTCAGATTTTAATGAGTAATGTTATCTATAAACTGAATATTTTTATTTGTTATTTTTCAGGGAGATTGCATCAGCCATAAAGAAGCTACTTGATGCAGTTAATGAGGTTACCACTTACACACCAGGCCCAGGGAAACAGGTTTTAGAACAGAGAAAGAGAGAATTTGTCAAATATTCCAAGAGATTTTCTAATACACTGAAGGAGTATTTTAAGGAAGGACAGTGAGTAAAAGTTTTTTCTATAATAATTTTTACCCTCAATAATATATGGCCACAATTAAAAAATTTAGGTTTTTTAGTATTTGTAAAAGAAAGGCTTATTGTTGTCAGCCCCACACGATGGCACACGCAGAAAGAGAAAAAAAAAAGATTAACAAACTTTTTTTAACCTTTTGCTCCCATCTCTGCGCTTGTCGGGCCTTACTAGTAACATGCCGCGAATTGACAAAGCCATCACAGCATAATCATGCAAGTTGCAAGGCGATAGCTCACAAAACTACGATATTAGAGAAATCAATATAGCAGTTATATTATTCGGCTTTTCCCAAAAATATGGTTTTTATAGCTGTGCCCCTACAAAATTTCGAAAATATGCCTTTATGTAGGACTTGAATATGCATCCTCTGCAATAATTTTCTTATCTGTAAAATATTTCATTGTATGATTTTTCAATTTCTACATATAAAAATCTTGTGTATAACAATGTTTGAAAAGTCACCTAGTCATATTCTATAATGTTCGTATATCATACAATAATAAAAATCCACTTAAGTATTACTTTATTTATATTGAATTTTGTTACATGTACATTTTTACTTGCAGGGCCAATGCGGTGTTTGTAAGTGCTCTCTATTTGATTCATCAAACAAACCAAATTCTGTATACAGTGAAAAGTAAGTCGGAATAAAACTTGAGTCAAACTTGTTTTATTTGTTAATTTTTTTAAATTAGTTTTATTTGTGTATATGATGAGTAATCAAAATGTTAACATTGTAATGGTTATAATAAATAATATGCTATTTAAATTAAAGTGAAGTACATTATATTCATTAAAAATTATTAGTATTTTAAATGATTTAGATATACATAGTAACAACTTGTTACTACATAATTTATGTAAAATTAGGTACTTTTAAAACTGTATGAATGAATGTGTCAATTGAAAGTATTATAATATATAGTAATTCGATTCTAATCCCTTATCTTAAACTATAGCATAGTTATCCTTTACTATAAATATGCACATTTGTAGGGAAATATAAAATAGTATTATTATATCTGTTGTAATTAAAATATATCTGTTAGTCATGGTGGATGCATTATTTTTAATCAATAAAACTTATTTTCCAATTGGTATTTTTCTGAATTTCCTGGTTATATTTTAGTGGTGATTGCTCAAGAAAGCTAATATTATGTGATAAGTGTTGGTGGTGGATCATTGGATGAATGCTACCAGTATTTGATTGACACAATAAAATAGAAAGTGACCTTTGACGGTTTTACATTTATTATTTCTTAAAACAGTGTTTAACTATTTAAATTCAATAATCGAATGAATATACCTAAGCATTTAATGAGTACTGCACTTCAACCGTTGACATTACACAAGTCTAACTGCCGCACTCATCAAATAACGTTAATGAGTACTTAACGTCAAAAAATGACAATTCAAAACTAGTCGCTATTCTTGCCGGGTCTATGGTCTAGATTTGAATGAAAATTTTTGACATTAAATACTTATTAAAGTTAATTGACGTCTCTGAGTGCGGCAGTATCAGACGTCAATTAACTTTAATGTGTACTTAACGTCAAAAAATATCAATTCAAAACTAGTCGCTATTCTTGCCGGGTATATGGTCTAGATTTGAATGAACATTTTTGACATAAAGTATTCATTAAAGTTAACTGACGTCTCTGAGTGCGGCAGTAAGTGTTACTGCCGCACTCAGAGGCGTGAATTAACGTTAATGAGTAAGTACTTAATACAAAAAAAATGACAATCCAAACTAGACCTTAAACCCGGCAAGAATAGCGGCGTGTTGACATTTTTTTGTAATAAGTACGTTAATTGACGTGTCAGTATGGCTGTTAATGTTATTTCTATTTATACCAGGAGACTTTTTGGTCACTGCAAAATTTTTTGGAATTCGTTTAGACCATCAAACTGAACAAATTTCACTATGGGAGCAACTCTAAATTCACGAAAAAAATATCTGCTGTTTCATAGTAAATGATAATACCTACTTGACCCAAATGTATGAAACAGCTGTTATTTTTTTCGTGAATTTGGAGTTTCTCCCAAAGTGAAATTTGTTCAGTTTGATGGTCTGAATGAACTCTAAAAATTTTTGCAGTGTCCTAAAAGTCTCCTGTATATCGCTGGCTGTATCTCATGAACCGTTATATGTAGTTAGACAGTTCAAATTTTCACAGATGATGTACCTATTTCTGTTGCCGCTATAACAACTAATACATACTAATAAACAAAATAAAATATTTGAGGAAAAAAATCATGTCTGTTATATGGAAGCCTCCATATAACAGACATGATTTTTTTGTCGTTTTTTTTATAGATAAAGGACTGGTCCGGATACGGAATCCATCGTGCGCGAGTTCGACTCGCACTTGGCCGGTTTTTTTTCTCAATATCAGTCAGTCGTCATATCAAAGCCCTACGATCTTTAAAATGGAGTGTGGACACCGCGAAATAGTGTTTTCACCTCTCATGCTCTGAAAGTGCTTATTTGTGCAGGATATAGGCTGCACAAAGTCGAATTTTGTGCTCTAGAGCATTAACGTATCTACTCATAAATGTGTCGATAATAAGGCAAAGAAAATGAGCCATGCAGCCAAACACAATAAGAAATTCAGAGATAGAATATGTTATTTTTTAATATTTAATTAAATTTATTTGCTTAATGTGTTTTTTAAGACATAAAAGATATTATAATTTTAATTCAAGCGGGTACGGTAGATTATTAAATTAATTTAAGGAAATTATTATTTCAAAATTAATTTAATACTTGGCTGTATATGTCTGCAGCCCAAGCCCAATATCAATGGGAAAAACAATTTCCGTCAGTATTCAAAACTGTACTAATTTTAGTTTGAATTTTAAGAAATGTTATGAGAAATTCTGATTTATTTCCTCGCGATCGAAGTGAAAAGCAGAGTTTCTACCTCGTCCACAAAACCATTTTTATCCTCGACATTACTATCACCCCTCGCCTACGGCTCGGGCTGCTAAAAGTCTCGGACAAAAATGATGCGTTTTGTGCACTTGATGGAAAATCTACTATTAATATCTGCTATATCACGCAGTAGTGTATTTGATGTGAGAATTAATGCAGGGGCAATATATTTGTACGTCCACTTCATATATTACTTTAGTGACGCTGAGCTGGAATTTACTATTTTTTTCTCTCTCATCTGAAGTACATTGTTGGATAAAGCTAGCAATGCATATGACATTCTGACAGTGTAATAATAGACTAGTTACAAAGTAAATAAGTCCGAAAATGTTCGAAAAAATATTATTTTCATCCCACCATCTCGGAAAAAGCGTTTTTGCTCTTCGATATCTGAGTGCAAAAGCCGTTTTTATCCTCTAGGGTTTAAAGTAAATTTGAATTTAGAACATCGTGTGCAATGAGTTTGTGAATTCAAAACATCATTATACATATTTATTTCTACCTCCATGGTGCCGAAATTGTCATGCAACCTATTTTAATTTGTTAAAAACTCAGACTCGGAACATTCTTGGTGCACTTTTTTTGTAATTTGCTTTGCGCGCGCCATTTTCTTTTTACGTCACAAATTTGTTAAAACCTAGAAGTTCCGTGACGGTCAATCAGCTTGGCGTCAATCTTGCTTTAAACATTTTGATCGTCTACAACGCTTGCTGGATGCTTGAGTCAAGCATTTAAAAGCGTTTTAGGTCTGTTTGATTTGTTTACGCTAGCAACGGAACAAAAACATACAGAAAATCAACGTGCTTGACTCAAGCTGATTGACCGTCTCGGAACTCCATTAGGGACGGTAATTTTTATTAGGGACTTACAGGTGTGTCTGGATGAATGTTGCGGGTGTGGCTGGGTGGATGGGTGGCTGTTGGAGGTGTGTCTGGGTGAATGGGTGTTTTGAGGGTGTGTCTAGGTGAATGGGTGTTTTGTTGGTGTGTCTGGGTGAATGGGTTTTTGTGGGTGTGTCTGAATGGATGGGTGAGTATTGTGGGTGTTTCTGGGGGATTGGGTTTTTTTGGGTGTGATTAGGTGTTTCTGGGTGATTGAGTGTTTTGTGGGTGTTTCTGAGTGATTGAGTGTTTTTTGGGTGTGATTGGGTGTTTTGTGGGTGTTTCTGGGTGAATGGGTGTTTTGTGGGTGTTTCTGGGTGAATGGGTGTTTTGTGGGTGTTTCTGGGTGAATGGGTGTTTTGTGGGTGTTTCTGGGTGAATGAATGTTTTGTGTGTGTTTCTGGGTGAATGGGTGTTTTTTGGGTGTTTCTAGGTAAATGGGGGTTTTGTGGGTGTTTCTAGGTGAATGGGTGTTTTGTGGGTTTTTCTGGATGAATGGGTGTTTTGTGGGTGTTTCTTGGCGAATGGGTGTTTTTTGGGTGTGTCTGAGTGGATGGGTGTAAATGTTGTGGGTGTTTCTGGGTGGGTGTTGAGAGTGTGTTTGGGTTAATGGGAGGGTGTTGTGGAAGTTTCTGGGTGAAAACAGAAACTGTTGTGATTGTATTTTTTTTTTTGTATTTTGCAATTTCCTCGTTGGGGGGGATGAAAAGTTACGTGTTGCACTCGAGTGCAAAGATTTTTCTCCTTGTGCTCTTTTGATTCCCTCACTATCGCTCAGGATTCTAATTTTTTAATCCTTCGCTAGCTCGGTCATCAAAATTGAGCACGCGGTTAAAAAACAACTTTGCACTCACGTACAACAAATAACTATTATTTGTTCTGATGCGAGAATCTAATCCGCGTCGCTTCCTCTGCAATCCACTATACTATGAAAATTGTGCTTAGAAAAAGTTCGAAGAATTATAGTCGTGATGCGGGAATCGTAACCGCGTCCTCTGGAAAAATCAGTGTAATATTTTTCTATTTATACATTATTTATTTATTTTATTATTTATTTATTTATTGTGATAAAAACGACATAAATCTATTACATTTATCACACAATTATAAAGTCACAAAATGATTATAAATACAATACAATGTCAATTAAGAATAATATTATTACAAAATAGTCATGTCATTCAGATTCACTATTTTCACTGTCATAGTTACATGCATTACTCCATTGATCTCTTAAATTTTCACAGTAAGTCAATAAGGTTGGTTTTATAGTAGACCAGTTGTCAAATGGAAAGTCTAAATCAGCGTTGGCGTCACGGAGTGCATTGAGGTGGCCCAGAGGTCGGACCAGGGGTGACATCGCACGCGATACAGTACGGCCTTTTCTTACGTGGAAGAAATTATGTTGACGAGGAGGACCGCGCCTGCGTGCCGAGGGGAGCTCGGGCTTATCCGGAACCAATAATACACATACTAGATTGTGTAAGTGTATGCAGTCAACAGATCCCTTTAGCGTCTTGAGGCAGATGGTAAGCTGGTCAATGATTCTTCTCACCTCTAAAGAGTTGAAGCCGAGGTGCCCGAGTAAGAACTTAGTTGGATAGCGAAAAGGATAATAGCCGTACATCTTCTTATACAGAGCCCTTAAAAATGCCTTTTGGACCTTCTCAAGCATCCGTACATAAGTGATCTGATGTGGATTCCAGATACATGCACTCGATTCAAGCTTGCTCCTAACTAACGAGTTATAGAGGATTGTGAGAACTCGTGGATTTTGGAAATCTTTAGCATTCCGCAAGACAAAGCCCAGACGCCGATAACACTCCTTAGAGAGACAAGATATATGATCGTGGAAAGTTAAACTGCGGTCGAACGTTATTCCTAAGTCTTTAATACAATTATTAGTCCTATTAATAGATAAGTTGTTCATATTATAATTATAATTTATTGGATTTCTTTTTCGATCAAACGTCATAACATTACATTTATTGTGATTAAATTGCATTTTATTTATTAAACTCCATTCATAAACTCTATTGATGTCATTCTGTAGGCTAACGCAATCAACAGAAGATTTAATTTCGTGGAAAAGTTTCAGATCATCAGCATACAAGAGACACTTAGCGGTAGCAAGTACATCAGGTAGATCATGAATCATGATAAGAAAAAGGAGTGGGCCAAGTACTGAGCCTTGACTGACACCAGATCTGGTGTGATAGTCTTCCGATACGTAAGATCCGTGCTTAACATATTGGCGCCGGTCTTTCAGGTAGTCCGAGAAGAAATTTAAAAGATTAGGAGTGAAACCAATGATAGAAAGCTTGTGTAACAGTATATCGTTATCGACTCTGTCAAAAGCTTTCTGAAAGTCAAAGTATATGACATCAACTTGCAGTCCGCGATCCATACCGTCGGAGATATAATCAATCAAGCATAGTAGGTTTGTGTCCACAGAGCGCCCTGGTCTGAAACCATGCTGTTCGTCGCCTATCAGCTGCTTAATCTGTCTATATATCTCTTGGTGCAGGATGTTTTCAAAAACCTTTGCAGGGGCACATAAAATAGCTATTGGGCGGTATTCTTCTACAAGATCCTTGTTTTTACTTTTAGGTATAGGTGTCACCCGAGATAATTTCCATTGAGTTGGGTACTTGCCACTTGTGAGAGAAAGATTGATGATATGGTGAAGGGGAACGATAACATGTTTTTTGCAAGCTTTAAGAACAGAACTGGGCACATTGTCGGGGCCTATTGAATAACTATGCTTCAATTTATTTAGACCACGCTCGATGTCCAGGGGTGAAAAAGAAGAAATGCTAACGTAGCCCCCCTTCGAACCCCGCTCGTCATTTGTAGTAATATTTAGAAGCGGCGTTTGGCTTAAGAAAACACTGGAAAAATAATCAGCAAACGCTTTAGCGGCCTCTACACCTGAACAAGAATTCCCCTTATAGGAAATGCATGGCTCGAAACCACCTTTAGACCTAAGTCTGTGTACGTGGCTCCAAAAATCTTGTGGCCGCAGCTGCAGGTTATTTTCAATGCGAGCTAAATAATTTTTGTGTGCTTGAGCTATCCGTATTTTTAAATCAGACCGTAATTTTGAAAACTCTCCATACGATGCGATAGATTTTGATGATAGCCAGAGTTTGTGCAAACGGGCTTTCCGCTTAATATCCTTTATGATATCGGCATTGAACCAAACTGGATACCTGTTATTTGTAGCAGAGTGTCTATGCTTTTTGGGAATTGAAAAATCGAACAGTCGATATAAAATATTGTAAAAGGCATCAGTGGCAGTGGATACGTCATTGGACTCGAGAACGGGCTCCCAGGAAAATCCCGCGAGTATGGATTTTAGGACAGAAATGTCGGCTTTTTTAAAATTCCAATCGCGCGATAAATCCATGTTGCTTGGCTGCATTCGATTATGGCGGTAGGTTTGTGCTTGGAGATGAACAACTATCTCGAGCGGGGGATGGTAAAGTTTATCGAGAGGGACAAAACCCTCGGCAGCCGCGCTTACGGATACATTTAGCGAGCGCGACTCATTGCACTCCTGAGCCAACACCACGTCAAGAATGCTACCATGAGAATTAATTATGTCATTATAGTCTGTAAGATCACAATATGTCAAAAAATAACAGTAATAATTAAGAATATTGTTAGACGCACTATTCAAGTTCAAATCACCCATAAGAAAGAAAACAGTGTTTGGACTTTCTGTCAAAAAAGACTCTATGTTACAAAATACATTCATATAAATAGAATCGCTAGCTTTCGGTTTGATATATACGACACAAACAGTAAAAGACATTCCACGACATGTAACAGAGGCCCACAGGTCTTCGCCGAGCTGCGATTGAAGGTCTGATCTGTGGCGAACGGTGACGCCAGGTCTCGCGGCCAATAGAACACCTCCGCAGGGAGTCGCACGATCGCGCCGCAGGAGCGTCCAGCCATCCGGGACGACCTCGGCGTCGTTTACCGAAGTGTCGAGAAACGTCTCTGTCGCGGCTACGAGCAGGTGATCAGAGACTAACATACTGGCATACCAGAGAGCCAGTTTCGTCTTCAAGCCTCTGACATTCTGGTAAAACATGTTAATCTGCGTCGGTGTGGGTGTATTGTCGTGCCTGTGTTGCCCTGCTGGAGGGCCGCTCACGAAAGTGCAGAGGACTAGTCGAAAGCCTAGCTTTCGAATTATCACCGGTGTTGGTTTTTGGCCCTCTATAATTAATCCAGGCCCTAATTCTTGCGTTGACGGGCCATACATCTATAGAGTAGCAGGTGTCATAGTAGGCCAGAGGCACGCCTATTTTATATGACTTATAGTCTCCCTTTGCTGTGAGCTCCTCTACCGTGCAGGAACTATTAGGGCAAAGCTTCTGCACATACTCGCGAACTTCGTCGATGCCCGAGGCCATGTTCCAAAGATGTATGTGCTTTCGAACTTCGGCAGCTTTAAGTGTCGTCACCGCGGGGCCCGCAGTGCCACACCTGTAGGTGAGGCGTCGCTTTTTCCCCTTGACCTCAGTCCAAGGTTGGGTATCACTCAGGTGATCTGCAGCTGATATCTGTACCATGTTATTGTCAGGGAGGAGACTTGGACCTACATGGACCACCTTAGGAGCAGCTGTGTTAGGAAGTTGGGTAGCCGGTTCTCTCTTCCTTTGTTTCTGTGCCTGGGCAAATGTGGGTTTGTTTGGCGTTTTACCAAATGGCTGATCTGATGACTGCAGAGTTTCAGGTAACTGGGTCTCCGACAAATACTGCGCTGAGGCTGGCTGAGTCGCGGTCGGCTGATGAGAGTCAGCTTCATATTTTTTGATTTTGCCCCGTAGCAATGTTATTTCAGTAGAATAATTTGCGAGTCTCGTTTCGTATTGAGTTACGACGGATTCATGGTTAGTAAATTTACAGTCGTAACTCTTTAATCTAGCATCATAGGTTGTTATGGTAGACACAACATGGTTGAGGTGATCCATTAACGCGTCTACCACGCGACGCAACTCTCGTATCTCAGTAACCAATTCGCGGTCAACGTGATTTGGTGACGATTCAATGTTACTCGGCTTTTTCCTATGTGTCACATTCGGGTCTCGCTCACGACTCTTTTTGGAAGCCCCAACCGGAGTCAAGCTATTATCGCCACCTCTCTTAGACGCGCAACAACATTCAGGACAAATCCAGGATTCACGTACTGTAGCCGCCAATGTGAATTTAGTTCCTCCGGTACACAATAGGTGGTATCTTTTACCACAGTCATTCACAGTGCAGCATAAGTAATCCTCCTTCTCACCTATAATACTGTTGCAGGCAGCACAGTGCATTTTGGAGAATAAGTGCCGCTGCAGTTTTCAGCCGGTCGTTGTAGATCGTAGCGAAAGTAGGTGTCGTAGCCGCGCGTGTGTGACGTAGCAGCGCGTAGACCGTCGTAGCTAATTTCGACCGCCCCTCGCTAAGCACTCGTAGCCGAACGGATAAATGTTCACTACTCACGCAAGAGGTTCCGAGTTCAAACCCCACAGCAGCTCGCAGTTAAATTTGTTGCAATTTTTTCACTTTAACTTTTTCTTACGTGTGTCGGGCTTCGGATGTGATCTGGCGAAGCCCTAACTCCAGTGAGACCGAAAACCGGGGCTTCGACACGAACCAAAAATTGTACTTTAAAAATTTCAAATTGGGAGCGACACGTCCGCTCGCAAGAAAAATTGTGTGTGAGTGTGTGAGTATGATATACATATTATGTTCAATACAAATAAAAATCGTCTTTTTATGATTTGATTTTTATTAGACTTTCTAGACATAAAAACAGTAAGAAAAGTTTAGAGAATATCGTTTCACATTATTATCCTTATAATGTGAAACAATATAACTTTTGCATAGGTACAGTCAACAGCTCTTCAGGCTACCCAAAACTGTCAAACTTCTTCAATCGATTGTCAACCTTATCTTGCTGGCAGTAGAGCCAAAATTTGATGGAGAAAATTTAACATTTTGTGGTAGTCTGACGTGCTGTTGTGTGTACCTGTTGTATAGACGACACAAGTTTCCGTAAAATGAGGCAACTTTGCCATATTTTTGAACTAAAATCGAAGTTTTTTTTAAACTATTAGATGTATAAAAATGATTTTTGTTGTATATATTTATTATATGTTTAGCTAACGTTTACTGACATTATCATTCTCTCAAACTCAATTATTAAATTATAGGAATTATGTAAACATTTTGGCAAAGATGCCAATTCTTGGCATCTTTCCCAAAATAATTTATATCTCTAACTGCCGCACTCAGAGACGTCAAATAACGTTAATGAGTACTTAACGTCAAAAATTTTCATTCAAATCTAAACCATAGACCTGGCTAGAATAGCGAATAGTTTTAAATTGTCATTTTTTGACGTTAAGTACTCATTAACGTTATTTGACGTCTCTGAGTGCGGCAGTAAGTATCTATTTAATATCTTTCTTTTGTCTTTTTTGCAATATGAGTGACGAATAACTTATTTAGAATTAATAATAATTAAAAAAAATTCAAAGAATATTGTGGTTAGAAAAAGTTCAAAAAATTATAGTCTTAATGCGTGACATCAAAACCCCATCAAGACTATAATTTTTCGAACTTTTTCTAATCACAATATTCTTTGTACTAATTTTTCTACCATTTATATAAAGTTCAAATTAAAATCAAAATAGTACTATTCGATTTTAATTTTAACATTATATAAATGTTAGAAAAATTAGTACAAAGATTTTGGTGGTTAGAAAAAGAATTTCGAAAAATTATGATCTTGAGGCGGGTCTTGGGTGGCCGAGCGGTCAGGCACCTGCCCGGATAGCGGCGGACGCGGGTTCGATTCCCGCCTCAAGATCATAATTTTTCGAAATTCTTTTTCTAACCACCAAAATCTTTGTATCAAAATAGTAATTAAATTTATTCATTAAAACAATTAATTAAACATTAATTATTTATAACGGAAAAAATAACGCAATAGACATAGGTAATTTAGATACACACGGACGGAAGGGTCATAAATACATACATAGAAATAAGCAAAAAAAAACTATCAATCGATGCCAAAGTGCCAACCCTAGCGGAAGGCAAAGTTACCTCCAAGCAGTCGGTGGCAACTTTACCTAATCTCAAGTAACATTTCTTTTGCATATATTTCAATGAAATGAAGAAATATCAATACGATACTTAACAGCTTTAATCAATTAAATTAAGTTTGTTTTTTAACAAAATGCTAAAATAATTGAGTTTATGTCAAATACTACGATATGGTAAAGTTGCCACGGGTTCGGCAAAGTTCCCTCATTTTACGCAAAGTGTTCACTAACGACACTTAAGTGACCGGATTGTCTATAATCTTAGGTTAGGCTAGTATGAACGATTATAGCCAGTATCGAAATTATTATGTTCGTGAACACTGAACGAGTGAAACTTATTTCCCAATAGTCAACAGACTCAACTGTGTTCTTCTTCTTCTCCCTGCCGTGATCCCAGTCTATCTGGGGTTGGAGCAGTATGTTTCCTCTTCCATGTATATCGGTCAGGCGTCATCAAGCCCCGTCCACTCCCTTTTGATTCATATCATCCATCACACCGTAAAGGTGCTAGTGATGAATGAATGTATAGAAAAGAGACGGAACGGACCATGTCGAGAGACCGATGAACGGAGAGAGTGATTGGAATGGAATGACAACATTCCAATCCATACTGCTCAAAGTTTTGGCTTAGGTTTTACAGCCGGCCGCCTGCCTGACACTAACCCTCTTTGGGTATGCTGTTGTTGGTGGTTTGCCCTCCACCATTCGGGTGCCCCAAGGTGCTTATTAGTCTACACCGGGCAATCTCCCTTAGTCCACTTTTACGACACTCATGGGATCAGTTGGGGTTGGCCTATTCTACGTTATTTGTTCGCTCTCAGGCAAGCATAGAAGACTTGTTGATTGAAGAAGGTTAATTTAAGTTTTCTTTGTAGTGGTGGCATAATTTAACATTGTTACAAAATGTAAATTAACAATGTTGCAATTATTAACAGGTCACTAAGTCCATGTAAAATGTAGATAATTGATATACTACTTATACCTAAATTAAGCGTTAATGTAAAGGTGAGGCGTGTGCGATTCCTTGCTTACGTATTTCATAATTACAATGTCATAGGCACACGAATCACACACCAAACAAAAAACAGTTTACCTAAATAGTAACTGAAAACGAGACTGAAAATAATGCACTTTTTTATAATTAATAATTACAAAATATATATGGAATGCACTTTATTACCAAACCATAACTAATAAAAAAAATAATTAATAATATTATGAAGTGAAGCGCTAGGTGCGTCGCCAGTAAACCTTAAAAAGTAGGTAATCTAGTACATCACCAGCGATAGTATAGGTCCACGTAGAATTTTTTACACAGATGAAAACGTCCATTCTATGTGGCAACAGTTCAAAGATAATTTCACAGTTCTGGATATTTCGTGGGAACCATTGTTGGGAGTGTTTTTGGCAGTTCCACTTTGCTTGTCGATGTCGACGCCGGCGAGAGAGCTGGTAGAACGATTTCGTGACCGCGTTTAATGGGTCATGAAGCCTGCGTTGTGATTCGTCTCGTCGTGCGGCTGCGCACAATGGCCGTCGTGGCTTTTGCCCCGGCGCGCCGCCTCGGCCCGCGACACTTGACACAGGACCCCTTGTCCCACGACCTCCACATATTTCCGCGTACAACCTTTTTTTGCATCCGAAACGTGGACTACGATCGAACCCATTGAGGTCGGTAAAAACTGACAGTGAATGAGAAACTTATTTAAGTCCCTAGCATACTTGGATAATTATATTCGATAGGAAATGCTTTTTAGGATTCCGTACTCAAAGGGTAAAACGGAACCCTAGTACTATCGAAGACTCCGCTGACCGTCCGACCGTCTTCTGTCACCAGGCTGTATCTCATGAACTGTGATAGACAGTTGAAATTTTCACAGATTATGTACTTAATTCTGTTGCCGCTATAAAAATATACTCATAAACAGAATAAAATAAATATACCCGCCATTGGTGATTGGTGACATAATGTCTGTGTCTGTGAAAAACAACCGGTTTAAAAAAAAAATTAATAACATTTTTCCTCGTCATCGATTTTTTCGTGATTTCGAGTAGCTGCCGCTTTGCACGTTTCCCGTCTTAAGTTCACCCTACGAGGTCGGAGTGGGTGGTAGATCTGGAGTTCTGAGGCTAACCCGGTGCGTGAGACTGGCGTCACCAAGTGCGTAAGTAAAATAGTCATACATAGTCGAAATATGAATTATTCGTATTTTGCTAAGGCTATTTTAATTAAACTATTCGATTTTAATTTTAATATTATATAAATGTTAGAACCACCATAGTCACCAACGACGGGTTAAGGGAGCTCCCATACAACAGAATTGTTTTTTTTATAGATAGGCATGGTACAGAATAGAACCCTTCGTGCGGGAGTCTGACTCGCACTTGGCCGGTTTTTATTTTTATCATTCCATTCTGATAGAAAGAAAGAATGAAAGAATAACGTAGAACGTGCTAGCCTGACTTACCCACAGGATTGTCGTAAAATCAGACTAGGCTCGAATTGACTAAAACGTAAAATCAACTGATTATAAAATAACCGTCAGTTTTTCAGTTCTTCCATACGAAAAAATGTCAAAAACTGACAGTTATCTTTTAATATATAGCTTGTTTTGCGGTTTGGTGAACTCGAGCCATAAGGAGATTGTCCATTGTAGGCCAATAAGTAATAGCAAATAGTTAAGTTTTATTTTAATCTCTTGGGATTAAAGATTTTTTTTTAATTTAAAGTGTTTTGGCTTTGTATATAGGACCTCTGAGCCATATCTTCATCTATACATGTGCATTCTTCATTACCATTCATACATTCTTCAGGATTACATACATTCTTCAGGACCAGTTACTTTTCAAAGTTACTGGTTCCACTCAAGTACAAATGCAAGAGTTATCTACGTGTGTGAATCAGTGAAAATAATTGTTGTGGTGTGTTTGACGTTGAGAATTTTATAGTCGTTTTCTTTATCAGTCGCCATCATGAACTCTGTTACCATTCGTTTCGCATCAAGCACTCCGCAGATGTATATAAAATCTGTGATACCCTTATTTTAATAATAACTGGCCACTGCTCCTTAAACAAGCGCCTATTTAGTAGTAGAAGAAGAAGTAGAAGAAACTCACGTGCTTATAGCATGGAGGAGCGGGGCAGACCAACGGGCAAGTCTTCTTCAATCCCCAGTATCGGCCCCGGAAGCCTGCAGCAGTCTGAAAAGACTGATAAGTTTTTGGGATAATCTGGGATGGTTGGAGTAGTACGATATAAGGAGAGACTGGTGAATTGCCTCGCGGCGGACCCCAGACTCTCTCCACTCAAAGGGCTAGGGAACACCGGAGTGGTTTAGTGGCGTATTCCCGATTGTAGATAGTAGGGCGAGTCCCACACACGTCAGTCGCCTAGCTAGCGGCTAGTATGGTGCGTAAATGCATTCTACTCCGTCAAAAAAAAGTACCTACGATATAAGGAGACACGTACAATGGCCCAATCAGGGGGCTAAGTGCGGAAAAGCCCAGCTAAACTAAACTAAACCCTTATTTTAATGTATATTTCAAGAAAAAGATTTTTTTGTGCTAATTAATAATTTTTCTAACATTTAAATAATGTTTTAATTCAAAACAAAATAATAATTAATACCTTCATGATTTTCTTTTCAACACCTTCAATTAGTTTTTTTCAAACAACATAACGATTTCAGAGATACATATATTCATGAAGTTGGATGCTGGCATCACTGGACCCAACACCGCATCGGGCACTATACATGTACCTAATGATGGTGTTTGTATTTTAGTAGGTAAGTAGGTATATGAAGGCAAAAATATTTAGGACTCATTCCTAATTGTGTATGCATATGTGTATGTGTATGTGTAGGTACCTGACTTAGATAATACCTATTCATTCATCACAATAGCTCACTTTCTTTCCGGATTAAATTTGAGCGTTGCACTTTTGACATGGAGCTTCAACAATGAGTCAATCATGTGGATCAGTTAAAATATTCATAGCTTGAAAGCGGAGGCGTAATCGATTTTAAAGTTTGATGCGTCCTGCGCCGGCGCCGCATACACCAGATGAAAGTCATTGATATTATATATGGTCGGTCGCGATTATGCATACATGTATATCAATACTCACAACCTTACAATCTTAATTTTTGCCTAGAAAAATATCGTAGTGACAGTGTTTAAGCCTCTAATTAGTTTCAAAACAACCACCTTACAAAGGCATAAAATTATAAGTGACTGAAGTACACTTCAACAAAGAAACTAAGGCCCATATTCTGAAACGGCACTCAAGTGTAGTAATTTGAATTCAAGTGATATAGAATCACTACTTAAATTTGTGTTTTATTCCAAAAGGGCTATCAAGCTTGACTTACGTAAATTTAGATTCAATTTAAGTCGAGACATCCCTATTTTACCATAAAAATGCGAAAAGGTGTAGTACTAAAGGTTAATAACTCTACTCAAGCGTAGCAATGAGGTGTTTTGCGCGATCATAGCTTAAATCTCAATTTAAATACCTATCGATTGTTGTCCGATTGACGTTTCAGAATAAACGTAAACAGTTATCAATGAATTGATATTTAAATATTGTTCTAGAATAAAGGGTCTATGTAAATCTAGTTTTAAAACGTGATTCACGTTCAAGTGTCGTTTTAGAATACGGGCCTGACTGCCGCACTCAGAGACGTCAATTAACTTTAATGAGTTCTTAATACAAAAAAAGCCGTATGCCGTGTGGTGACGGCAGAGTAGAATACAATTGTCACCACCCCAAATCTCTCCCGTGGGTGTCGTACAAGGCGACAGAGGATAAATCAATGACGAGGAATGGGCAGCAGCGTTCCTCTTGTATGTACCACCTAGCAATAGCAATGTACTGCGACTTTTGTGCCCGATTAATGGCAATAGGCTCGCCACCTATTACATGGGACCTAACACAATTGGCGAAATGTGGGTGCTAGTTCACCTCTGCCTACCCCTTCGGGGATATAGGCGTGATTTATGTATGTCTGTTTGTATGTAATACAAAAAAAGTCAATCAAAACTAGACTATAGAACTGACCAGAATAGCGACTAGTTTTGAATTGACATTTTTTTGTATTAAGTTCTTATTAACGTTAATTGACTTCTCTGAGTACGACTGTATCTACAACTGTTGTTATTTATTAAAAAAATATGCTCTATATTGGTGAGTGAACTGCGCCTGTATTAAAATTGAACGTAGGTTTTTTAAATCAAGAAGTCACAAAAACAACTTTTTCCTGATTATTCGCCAAAGGTGCGATATAGTGTTTTGTGTTAGATACCCTATAACGTAGATATAACTGGACACATCGGTTCATGAACATGTATGAACAAGATAGGCGTAAACATCCGGTACGGTCTTTATAACAAATCTTAGACATTAAGGAGTTTATAACATTACTTTGTTAATGTAAAATTGGACTCAAATAGTAGATGGAACACGGAATGAGACGATGGATGGCTCTTGCGATATCGATTTGTTATCACTTGTGCATTAGCATCGCAGACTTAAGAAAAAGCTATTTGTAGATGCAACACATTTTGAATGTATGTCCAAGGAGCATCCTGTAATTGTAACACATCAATCTCGTTCCGCGTTGCAAAAACAAAGCATTTGTTATTGAAGATATTATCATTCGATAACCGAAACTGTTATCTGATTTATACAGATGATTCAAATTGTTACATTATACAAAACGAAATGCATGAAAGTTTAAAGACGACTCGTTCACGATTCAGCGGTTAGCTCTAATTTTATTTGACACCTAGATAGGGACAGGATATTTTAAAAATATATATAGTTGTAGTAATTCAATAGATATATAACACAATGGTATTCATACCATGGACGGTTACCTACACGTTGTTAATAAAAACTTATATTACTTTTCCGATATAATTTGTTAATATATGTCTGTCAGCAATATGATAAAAGGTACCTACTTGATTAAAATTATTACTAGATAATTTATTGCATTTATTTAAGGCATTAATAATAATAGATAATATAGTTTTGTTAGTATTAACATAATACCTAAAAATAAATGACTAGATAAATGTAGAGAAAGTATGTCATAATTATAGAAAATATGCGTAACGATTTTTTAGATAAATTTAATCATTAAAATATTCTTTAATACGAATTGTCTATGTTTCTGAATAGATCTATACTTGTGAATGCAAGTATAAATCTATATCAGATCTGGTGGAATAAAATTAGGTTGAAATTCAGTTCTGCAACATGAAATATTTAAAAACCGGAACGGACTTTTAAATTTGGTTTTTGGCTATATCTACCAGACGTTAGACGTAATAGATAATCTAGACACAGTCCCATTATACATTCAGCCATGTCTAGATCTTCAATTCATGAAATAGAACATCTAGGAAGATATTGATAGACTCCGGTGTTCAAAACATATATTACCTTAAATGTTTTCAGAATTGATAAATTTCCATGTTTCAGCAGACAGATGTGTCGATGAAAAGTTTGACCGTATAGCAACCGGACTACAAATTGTGTCCAATGTTATGCGTGATACAATATTAATAGAGCATCTGGTGTGCCAGAGGCGAGGGGTGCGGGCGCGGGCTTGGGCCGCATATGCAATGGCGTCTCACACGACACATCCACAGGCAAATCCATACTAATGCGGCACAGCGCGTATAATGCGCTGTTTTGACGGGTCAAGTGTCTGTTTGTAGTATCACAATTTATCGAGAAAACGCTGGACAATATACAAGGAATATTGATGCAACATATTAAATTAAAATATCATATCTTTCTATTAACTTATATCTACCTATATTTAACCCTTAGCTGTTGGTGTCAGGCAGGCGGCCAGCTGTAAAACCTAAGCCAAAACCTTGAGCAGTATGGATTGAAATATTTTCCTCCCAACACTCTTCGTCCATCGGTTTGTCGACATGGTCCTTTCCATCTCATTTTTGTACTTTTCCGGTGTGAAACTAATAACAACACACACTGCGCCGAATTCTGATAAACTAATTGGGGAGGAAGATGATGATTTTATAGATTATTTTTTCTACAAAAAGCGTCCTGCAATAAATAATGGCAGTATTCAACTGGGGCTGAGGCCTTCCCTGTGGATGAAAATACACAGGGAGAGTGGGCAATGATAACTCAGCTCACCACGTAGGTAAGTATATAATTTTTATAGAATATTTTCCCTACTTTCAAACATCTGCACTAAGATAACAGCCTCAAAGCACGTAGTTATATGTAACTTCGGTCTGTATTATGTAACCCACTGTAACACCATACAATGATCAAAGGTCCTATCTTCATTTTGCATTATGTCGTGTTAATAAATTGCTAAAATTTAAGTATCGGTGACAAAAGTTGACCATCATATAGGTGACTTAACCTTTTTGAAAATTTTATTTAAATACGTCTGGTAATTCGTCACATGTAAATCGATATGAATACCTACTGCAGTTTCTCTTGGTTTTTAACCAAAAAATAAAAAAGTGATTAGACTTAAAATTATTAGGACAGTAGGTATAAGTATTCTGTTTCCTTAAGTATTTTTTTTAATTACACTATGACCAGTTATATTTACGCTTTATAGATACTACATTGATACATTCCCTAATATTATTACAATTTAATATATAAATTGGATTACAACAAAAAGAGTAGCTAACAATGCTGTCATGTTCAAGGGCATTGTGCAATATTGTTCGAGTGATGATGTTCCCATGGGCGGTATTAGTTCCCGTTGGTCCCACGAGGGTCATTCGTGAGACAATGCCGGGCCGGTGGCTGCGGCGGCGCAGGCGCCGGGCCCGCACCCCCCATCCATATGCCATCGTGGGAGTGCGTGCGGAAACTGATCGCACCGCGTCAACAATAACACACAAATCAACCGGTGCCCATGACAGGTCCACTCGCCCCTCTGGAAGCTGTGGGAACCATTCAATTAACAATATCATTCGCAAATCCCTACCCGTATCTAAACAAACTGTGTACTTGAAATGGGGTAACGAAGTGCTGTGTATGCACGCTGACCGGAAGCGGGTGAACTCGCTAAATGCACTGTGCGATGTTTTATAAAAGGAGAAAGCCGGGATTATAGTTGATATTATGAAATACATTATTCACTAGAACAGTACAGAAGACCTATGTGCGCTAAATTTACATTAAGTTTATTGGTTTATGATTACACTATATTTTGCTTTATTTTTCTACTTCTGATCTCAAAATAAACTTACGTTGCAATTTGATTCCATCGTTTCCTAAAAAAGACGAACATAACAGTAGGTATGTTTCTAGCTAGTCATCTACAATGCTCTTATCATTTCATACGATGTTTATTCTAAACCTTACGACACGTGCAACTTCAGTTTTGATCAGGTTAATGTGCGTCAAGCTCGAGGGTTCCAAAACTAAATTAATTGGATTCGAAATAGGCCTCTATTTTTTAATCATTGTGGTGATGGGAGGAGCGTCCATTTAGTATTGTTCAGTCAGGGTGCGGGCGGTGACCACCTGACGCTCGTGCCGGCCGTGCGTGACCATATTGGTCGTGTGCGCAAATGATCATCATCAGATAAAGGTTTTTTTCAATGTAAATTAGAACAACAGTTAGCATAATTCAGGTAAAAATTATAATGCCTTCATGATGGTACATTTTAATTACATAATATACGAAGGTACGCTACTCGTCTTATGGATACCCACCTACCTGCGTGGATAGTGTAGGATATGATGGAAAATCAAAATAATAAGTTAGGGAAGTTGGATTATTGATGTCCTTTAATATTTATTAGAATGCACGCAATGCTTGGTGTGTTTTCTTCACTTGATTTCACTGTTTCTATTGATTTTATTATTCACTTAACACATTAACAAAGAGTATACTCATAGGAAAACAGTTTTACTGTTAAGATAGCAATAGACTTTAGGTAGGTTAGGTTGATCAATATGCTTACTATTAATTAAGCTTATATCTGTATCAGAAAAAAAAAGTGTGTAGTCGAATGAGTTACTAATAAATAAAGTATCATCACGATGTAAATAAATAAAACAATGTGCGTTACGGGCCATAAGTTTTTCGATTAGATCGCGCGCGGGTGCGGGCGCGGGCGGCGCGCGCGCAACATCGTCGCGCGGGCGTGTCGACCTCTCGCAACTGTCAGCGGTCGCGTGCCGCTTTAATAAGCTCCTAATGAAATTAACGGCAGCGCGCCATATTGCCAGGGATGACCGACAAAAACGTAACAATTACAAATTTCGTTTGTTACTCTATTCGATACGCTGCACAGTCACAGGAAAAATATTGCATTCTAAAGTTCTCTGTCTGTGCTCTAATTATCAATTACAGAGCATACCTACTGGCGAGTGTGCCCTTCATTGTATGTATAAGCTAAACTATGGTGCCAAAGGCTGATCGCTGATAAAAAATGAGTTATTTAGAGATCTTCTGTTCATTGGAAAGCATAATATGACATCAACCTTAGTTATATCTCTCTCTAATCGGTAGCTCCTATCTATTCGCATCCCATGGGGTCATAAGCTTGATACTGGTATTTAAAATACAAATTAATTACAGTATTTGAAAAATCCATAAATGGCAATAGGCTCGCCACCTATTACATGGGACCTAACATAATTGGCGAAACGTGGGTGCTAGTTCACCTCTGCCTACCCCTTGGGAGATATAGGCGTGATTTATGTATATATGTACACAGATCTTATTAAGTAGTACGATCACACTTGAACCAGCCCTAGATTAAAATCTAGGATCGATGTTTTATGCCTGATCTCTTACTACGACGTCGTAAAGGACGACGACGAAATCGCGGGTCGACGCTGGTAGAAATGAATCGGCATAGCTGCCCCGTAGCACGGGCCGCCGTAGTATGAGTCCATCTCCTTCGGGGGAAAGAAAATCTTTTCCTCTCGCTCTAAGTCCCGAGACAAAACACTTTCAAGTGGTGGAGAGAGACTTGTCCACGTCGCCGCTGAGGTGAATTTAAATGATCTTAAATTCTTTATAGTGTTTTTTAATCTTATTAGCACGATAAATCATTAAACAAAGGAGTCTATTTTATAATTTCCACGTTTTCTTGAAATATAGCTTATCAGTACAGGTGTTAGTCGGAATTATTGATTATCCCACGAGAATCTAATTTAAATATTATCATTAATACAACATTTCGATTCTCAAGGGGTCACACTATCATGTAAATATGTATATAGGTGAGACTCAAAGGTATTCTTTGTCAACATTATCGGGGCAGTCGGTGTCGTAAATCGGTGTTTATGAAGTAGATATCTTATAATTTTATAAAACTCCTAAAATTTCCATTTGATAACTAGGTACCTAATTTAACTGGGGTGCCTGGGCTGTGTGTATGGGCACTACTTACACGTTGCTGCCGAATAAACAGGAAATATCGCAATGGCAATATGTCAATTGGTATCAAACAATTTTGATGGCCAGTTTTTATAATGACACTGCAGTTATTGTAAAATCTGACCATATTATTTATTTCAGGGACATAATTTGTAACGTCCCTGAATCAGGATTAGGTATTGTAACGTTGTCATTTTGTCACTTGTCAAAGTCGTCAAAGTCAAAATTGACAAACTGACTGACAGTGACAATGACATTAGTTGTCATAATAATTTTGGGTTTGCAAAGAGAAATTGGCATAATTGGGGACTTATAAAAAAAAAAAAAAAAGGAAAAAGTTCAGATAAGAGTTGCTTGGTTTGGGTGGTTATATAACCCCCAAGTGTTATAAAAAATATTACTTCACTTTTTCCTTGGTTTCCAGACAATAATTTTGTATTTCGGCAGGTTAGGATTTTATTTAGTATTTATTCGGCGTTTAGGTTTCGTTAGGTCTTCAGTGGTCATATTTGTTGCCTAAAATTCCCTTAGAATCGATTTTTTAGAGATCGAAGAAATTGTCAATTTGTCAATGTTATCTTGGCTGTATGATACAGAATCGTTGCCCTAGTCCGGCCTAGTAGCCTTAAAGAATGTCAGGATTCGATTGTCAAACTACACGGCCAATGACGAGCGCTTATTTTGAAATTCGGAAGTGGATTTCATTCCGTTTTAAAATTCCTAGCGAGACGCTGTAAAATTTTGATGGTCTTCTTACCTTGGTGGAATTTTCCAAATTTCAGAAGAATTTTATAAATATTATATCGGAGCAAGAAAGTGATTCTCCGAATAACAGCTGTTATTAAAAGGAATACATACTGTGTCACTGACCCGAAAGGTAAACATAATGAAATGTCATAATAGGAAAGTCTCGTCTTGTCATTTTTTCTCTGTTCTAAATTCGAAAGTAAATTAAGTACATAATTTAATGCCGTAATTGTTGTGTTTCGTCATCATTTTGCATATATTTGGATCGGCAAAGTCGGTTGAAAAACCGTTGCTCGGACAATTCTCTGGATACCTTAAGTTGTATGGACAAAATTTCAAAGTAGAGTTTTTGGCGATTTTCGATATTATTTGATCTAAATTGATTATTAATATCGTTTCTTTTTAACCTCATAGGTACTTGCTGCCGGCTCGAACGTGTTCGATAGCGTTCGTCGGTGGTAATTCAGCGAAACCTATGTATATTAGTTGGTGTTCATGTCAATTTTAGGCTTTTGATTAGGGTGTTTTTCGCATATATTGAGACGTTTTATATTGCACAACTTCAGGGTCCTTTGGTACGAGTAAAGAGACTCCAGTTAAAGCTGTCTTGATTGTGGACTGGACCTAGCGGGTAATCCTGTGAGGAATTGCTACTCCCTACTACACTTCTCTACAGTCAGGTACCTTACTAACCACGAGGCGGCTGAAGGCTCGGAGATAAAGATAGACTTCTATAGATATAGGTAGATTCATATCATTTAGATTCATATACTCGTCCCACTCGTTATCGACCAGAACGACTCCACCCGAACTCCTTGGTCTTGGTTCTTTTTAATTACTGCTGTATGTAAATTTTAAATTATAAATTGTGTTAAATTGGTATTAAATTGAAATTATAAATTTACTACTGTCCAACTGGTTGTTTTTATTTTATTGTCACCATTAGGTATATTAGGTAGAAGGGGGGAAATCTAAATTATTATTATATAGGAACACATAAGCAGGAAAAAATACAAGTATTACAGTATGTCCTATTTTCCCCTTCTTATAATTTTTCTTCTTACAAATCTTTTTGCCTTCATATACCTACGTAATATTAAAATAATAAAAATAATATTCACAATGTAACTCGTCTTATTTAATAGCCATAGAATTCTTCTAATTCTCTGTAGGTATTTGTGACGTAAGTAAGTTTGAAAATTTTCACTTAAAAATTCTAAATATGATCTAAAAACTCAGATTGATTTACTGATTTTAAAATTGTAGCGATCGTTCTAGCACTAGCTAGATCTATCAGGCAATGTAGGCTCAATGTAGGCAATGTAGTAGCGTCTTGGTTGGCCGAGCGGTTTAGGCACCTGCCCGGATTGCAGTGGACGCGGGTTCGACTCCCGCATCGAGACCATAATTTTTCGAACTCTTTCTTACCACCATATTCTTTGTACCAAATTTTTCTAACATTTTTATAATGTTGAAATTAAAAATCAAAATTTAGAATCCTCTGCCTTTCCTGGCACACGTGCGCCCGAGCAAACATATAATAATATGTAATTTGTCGGGTATGTCGGTATTCACACTACTTCGCCTCTGATAAGATAAGGCGGGTAATTAGCTAGGCGTTAGGTATTTATATTCATTGTTAAACATTATTTGTCCAATAGTCCGACTGTTGAGGTTCGGAAAAGTCCTAATATTTTGTTGCTAGAAATAAATATCTAAGGTAGCTTAAACAAAATAAATCTTGAAAGAAAAATATGAAAAAAATCACAGTACAGTAAATGACAGACATGATAACAATATTGAAATGAAATAAAATTGAAAACTCTTCTGAGTTTCATAATAAAAAAAAACAATTCTTTATAATCTTACCAGCCAGTTCTCCAATTCGTAACAGCGACCATTTGCTTGACACATCTTTGTTAAAAAACAATTACAATAACAATACTAATGGCGACTTCTTAAAATGCACATGTTAAAAATTAAAAAAGGTTCAACAAGTGTGGCTGTTTCTTTTTTCTGCAATAATCATAAAAGCGTTTGTTGAGTTACGGGTCTCGTAAACTTTTTGACAACCGCTTAGTTTTTATGCTCACAATGATATCAATTCAGAGGCAGTTAAATTGGGGTAATTTTATCCGGTCAGTGAACGTCGATACTAATATAGATTTTAATTTTTTTATCATTAATTGTAGCATTAGTTTAACAACATCATTAAAGTGCAGATTGGACATGATAGAATAAACCAATTGTTAGTTGGGTGGCTGATAATCATTTTAAGGCATTAATGAATATGTTTATAAGTTCTAGATTAATATTACACCTCGTATCTCTATCTATCTCTTTCTTTCTTGTTCTATTATAAGTCTTCCTGATTTTGGGTTTAGAATTGATTTATTTTTGACTTATTGAATATTTTGTGTTAATTGTTACGTGAATCGTGTTTACTGAAGACCCAAAGAATAGGGAACCGGGTTAAGCACACCTGCTTGCAGCTTCCTATTGCTTACTTTCAACTATGGGACCAGTACACAGTTCAGACACCAATAGGTTCGGTGAGCACAATTGAAAACTAGTTTTTAATTAATTCAATTTAAATATGCACTAGTTTCGTGATCCGGTCCTTTTGTTGTTATAACCGATCGAATATTTTTAATGGCATGGATTAATCATATTAGCATAAAAAGGTAGCGTATTATGAAGTAAAATAACTGTTAGTCATATTTATTCATAAGTATAGTTATTGTGAAAAGGTTGACAGCAATTGAATAATCACAATATAGTGCATGCATACTATTGAAAATTCTTGATTCGAAGCCGTTATTTTCAGTTATTTATTAGTTAATCTGTCGCCATAAGAAATACTTAACTTTATAACGGTTACATCAGTTACATGTACTTAGTAGGTAGAGAATGAGTTATGTAATTATAATTAGTAGGAGAGATTAATGTTGATAATGAATGAGTAGTGAGAGATAAGGTCTGCGTGAGCGTGACATAGAATATTGGATTTAAATATATCTGAAATTGTACGAAATTAAACAAAACATACCCTCTACACACACTACCTGTCCTCACTGGGCCATCGTGATGAGCTTAGGTCCATGCTCCCTATATTATCCATTCATAAAGAAGGCATGTGCGCATTGGGAACATGAAATAACAAAAATATATGACATCACATTTATACAAAACTGGCGAAACGTGGGTGCTAGTTCACCTCTGCCTACCCCTTCGGGGATATAGGCGTGATTTATGTATGTATGTATATATGTACATTTATACAAATTTATATAAAAGTAAAATTATTAATTAAAAATTATATCTTTCTACTCTGCTACACTAACCCTTGACATCTTACGGAACAATGTTGTGAGTGGTGTACTTACTCAACACCCTCCAGAATTACAAAATAAATATATTATTAAATAATAATTATTAATATTATTACACTGCAACAGCAAAGAAACAAAACAAACGAACATCAGAAAATGCAGTTCAACAAAATCAAATGTCCGTTATTAAGTAACTTGAAGTTGATCATTTTTGGGAATAGTATTGGGCAAGAAACTCCGGCTGCGATTATAGGCAATGGTACCACGGAATTTAGAAGTGACCACAACAATTTACCCGTCACCGTACAGTAAAATATAGTACGATATCTCTATAGTATATTTTTATTTATAAGGTTCCCCACATACATATTAAAGATTTGAAGATGTGTTATTTGGTTAACAAAATTCAGTACATGCGTCCTGTTTTTTTTCACATAGTATAATGTGGCCATTGTACGATGTCAGATCACGTTACTAAGTTAACAGTCGATAGGAAGTTGGGGGCAGGTGTGTTTATTGATATTCCAAAAAGGAGAATCACCAAATATCAATCATCAATTATATCCTGGATTTTTCATTTGGTGTTGTAACATTGAGGACATTTGAGGAGCTCTGTCGCAGTGGCTAGCGCTCTAGCAAACATTGTTTAACTTACGCAATCTCAGGGATTGCGTAACCTATAAGCAACGTTTGCTAATCCGGTCATTGGATGGCTGACCAAAAATATATTATCATGAGTATAGCGTCGAAAGCCATGCTTATGCATCTGTAGTCTTTAATACCCACCAACGTTCTCTGGTCTAGCGTTTTTCCATTCATAGGGAAAATCTATGCATAGTTCACACTGACATTAAAAGGCCCCTTGGTTATTATTGTATTTGTCTATTATAGCATTGAATCGATTGATATATTCATTAACTATTAGCTAAAATTATGCACTGGATTCATCAAAGATATACTTGGTTATCAGGTATAGGCCTACCTACTTCCGCCCATTTCAGTTGACATATATTTTGGTAGGTATTTGCTATTAAAGATATTATTATTTGCATAACTTTTATTTCGTTTATAGGTATTGCGCAAGTAAAATTGACTTTAAGTAAACAAAATCAGTAGGTAGACACCGGCAGTCGTGGAGTGCTTGGTTTCATGTTCCGGATGTAGATTTCAAATGTAACTCAAGTGACCAAATTCATAAGAAACTTAGGATATTTCGATACATAAATTGATCTTGTTTATTGCTGTATAAGGTTAGGCACGTCTATAATAAACATTATTTGATATTTTACCTAGTTTGTAGGTAGATAAGTAGTTTACACTTTTACATTCATAATTAATTAAATAATGCTATAGAAAATTTTCATTTCGCCAGCGACACACGGGTTTTATGCTTATCTATTTACGACAATTTTTATACATAAATCAAGTCTATATTCCAGAAGGGGTAGGCTGGGTAAATTAACAACCACGTTTCGCCAATTAGGTTAGGTCCCATGTGATAGGTGGCAAGCCTATTGCCATGGCTGTGTGTAAATAAAGAAACATATTTTTAATTACAAATTACAAAATAGGTAAGTAAAATTCGTTTTAAATGTTGTCATGGAAAATTGTGTTATTTATAAACATGAAGGGCCTGTTTCACAATCGACAAGTAAATCCTAAGTAGCTTACTTGGCAAATCATTTGACAGTTTTAATATGAAATATTTGTCAATTGAACTGGCAAGTAAGTTACTTAGAACTTACTTATCGATTGTGATACAGGCCCTAAGTTGTCGTTCGTTATTGATTTGGTCGGTATTGATTAAGAAAATTTATGTCGTACCTACAGTAGTACTGTACGCATTGCGAAGTATGGTGTCTCTACAATGAGCTTACAACGCACGGGGCAAGCAAGCGCACATAACACGTGCGGCACATAGATGTTCAGGCAGGTACGTAAAGGGGAGCGAACAGCTGTTTCCACAAGGAACATTAAGCCGCCTTGTGCAATGCTCGCCGTTTCTACAAAAATTGATATTGTCCATTCAGTGAGCTTCAGCTGCGTTATGATTTGATTCCATGAAATTTTGATTTTTTTATTGATACCTTACCTGCTTCCTCTTGAGTCATGTCTCTTGGTTTTATTTGATGAAATTAACTAGACACAAACCATTAGAAAGTCTAACCAACCAAGTAACAATTTAGTGGAATTGAAAGGGGAAAAATAAAAAATATTAAAAAAAGCAAAATTAAATTGATAGTTAAAAAGCTGTTAGGAGTGTTACATTTGGAATTAGGTATTTAGAACCATGAGGATTTTGAGTAACATAGATACAAAACTTCTAAGTAAAATTTCGTAGGGCGAGCAGTTCTCTTGGAACATTGAGAAAATGGAGAATAAAACAAACTAAAAAATAAAATGTATCCTTTGCACATTGACTGTGACAAGCAATAAACAATTTGAATTTGAATTGTACAATTTTTTTTCCAAAAATAAAAAAATTATTCTTTGTGCAGCTCTGGTATATAAGCGATGAGTTATGCGATGTGTCAAGCGATTAGTTTATTTTTGAATATTCAAACAAAAGAGGAAACAACATCAAATGAGTTTTACTGCCGCACTCAGAGACGTCAAATAACTTTAATGAGTACTTAACGTCAAAAAATGACAATTCAAAACTAGTCGCTATTCTTGCCGGGTCTATGGTCTAGATTTGAATGATAAATTTTGACATAAAATACTCATCAAAGTTAATTGACGTCTCTGAGTGCGGCAGTAAGTGTTGGTGAACTCCAGCCTAAGTGGTATTAGTTACCAGAAATACAGAGCTGATATGTCGTGGTCCCTTCATGTATGCCTCGTCTACTTTTTGTGATACTACCTGTCTCTCAAAAATTCTTGTTAAATTCCAAGGGATGGAAAGAGAGGCAATGTTCCCCTGATGTATGTTCATTGAGTTTCATAAAAGGGATCGCCGCGAATGAATGGAGGTCGTCATGATTTTACGACATTTTTTTGCAATTTAGACGGCGTGAATAGCTTTTATTTATTTTGTACAATAAAAATTCGCTTTCATTGTGCACACCGCTACCTACCTGTGTCGTAGCACATGCCAGGTTTTTTTCTTTGCTGTAGATACAAGGATTTGTCTAGAGAAAGATTCTACCGGCCCAGTCATCGCATGATCTGTTACCAGGTAGGTATAGCGTAGTTAGTTTCATACTTCCAAAATCTCGATCAGCTGTCAAAAAATCACCCATTCCCTTGTTATTCACGTTATCTTTCACGAAATGCAATCATTTTGTGAGACCTTCCTCTGCCTCTCCACCCACCAACATAATTCGCGTTCGCTTCGATTAAGGATATTCAGATCAGATAATTAAGAAAGTTGCGGAGCAATATCTCCTCTCTTGTTAACGTGGTTGCGCAAACGTCGCCAGTTAGCTGCGCGCAGATAAGGTCCGCGGGCCCTGAACCCGGCTAACCTAATTGACAAGCGGGCTCCGCACGCTTCACATCATCGATCAACTTGACCACCTCACAATCGGCTGACGAAATTCACATTCGTCTAGATACAGATCCTGGTACAATTACCGTAACAGTGGGGGATTATTACCTACCAGTTTTTATCGGAAAATCTCAGGCCAACAAAAGGTTTGAGTACCAACTTAATAAGCAGAACTCCATGATTTACTACCTATATTCTCGCTGTGATGGTGCTTAATGCGTTGCCTTTTTGAGATTTTTATTGTCTGCGTTATATTATTACTTTAACTCATTATTATAATAGTAATTATCTAAAATGGAGACCACAGCCTGTAAAATAGGATAATGTTTTAATTGTGTAAACGGCGCTTTTGAGTAGACAGACAACAGGCACATGTATCATACATTCGAGCTGTTTATCACAAAGTGACCTAATCTTAAATTTCTTAATATTCATATACATAATTTGTTATGCATAACAGATAGTTGCACAGTCGAGTTGACGCATGACTCCTGTAGAATCTATTACATATCATCGTATCCAAAACAAACCCACACTTTGGTCACTAAGGTTCACTATCCTATGCACTAAATTGTCCTGAGTGCGCATAACATAGATAATTTAGTCGGCCTGAACGTGTTACTGTGCGGTATCAAAACTGGACACCGCTTCCGCAATTTTGTTCTGATTGCAAACAATGGAACAAGTGGCACTAGGGCGTAGTCTGCGGGCGAGCCTAATAAATAAATTACAAGTGGTTATTAGCGCGCACCTCCCGAACTGGTCGGTCCAGTTGTGATTTTTCATTGCACACATTAGCGTCGTAGGTATCATTAACTTGCATTTCCAAAACGGCTGACCGTAGACTGAGATTGTACGTAAGAAAACTGAGAAATTGTTTGACGTATACCCACTGCAATATTGCTGGAATAATCATTAAATGTCAATTTAGGCTAGTCAAATGAGCTGTGTCTGTATACCAAAATACCATATTAATTCTAAGTCATTAGTTTGCTAATTATTTCTTTTATCCCACATTGACTCAATCTTCGAACACATGACGTTTATCTACTATACTTAATACTTATATAGACATTATTATAGACATCTACATTTTACTAGATTTCAAACATAAATCAATGCTTTGCTAGATAGATATGTTTGTAGTGGCTCTAATTAGTAACAGTGCCATTGAGTTATTAATGGAGGCAGCGATTAATAAAGCTTTTTATATAATTTTTAAAGGTGAATCTTTAAATAGTTGGTCTTTAAGAGCTTGTTATTTTTCGTACGTTATCAATCTGAGGCTTCTTTTTCTCCCTGCCCTGATCCCAGCCTATTTGGGGTCGGCGTAGTATGTTTCCTCTTCCATTCATATCGGTCAGACAGCATCAAGCCATCCACTCCCTTTTGATTCATATCATCCATCACACTAAAGGTGCTAGTGATGACTGAATGTATAGAAAAGAGACTGAACGGACTATGTCGAGAGACCGATGAACGGGGAGAGTGATTGGAATGACAATATAGTAATTGAGTGTCATGTGAGCTAGCACATACTTGCGATGGGCGCCAACGGCAGCGCGGGAGCATGGGGCACGTCGCATTTGTAAGCGCGAATATTCTTAGCTGGCGATGGCGCCCCAATGTCTCAACGGTTCAATTTATCTTTATAATATAACTTTATATTTAAAGACAATTATAAATATAAATTAAGATGGTCGTATGGTCCATTAAATTTGGACCCACTATTTTATTCATTTACAAGATTCCCTAAGACTTCAACAGCTCTATCAACAGCTTATGACTTGTTCTTTATAGTCGGTCTAGTATTGCTTACAATCGATTGCTACACGCAATTCGTTCATAATCTATTATTATTTATTTAGATTTTCTTGATACATTTACCTTTAAAAGATAATTAAACCAAAACTAAAATAATTTTTCCTTCTTCATCTGCATTTAAAATGAAGATAAAGTAGTAGAAATACGTAGGAGAAATGTAAAAATAAACTCAATCTATTTTAATTAGTACTACATGAATCATTCGCCGAAGAAAATGCATGGGTACAGGACGTTTAAATTCATTAGGTCACAAGCAGGCGGAGTAGGTCATTAGGGTCCGAAGGAATCAAGTTTGTTTGTGAATCATTAGTGTCGTGTATCTGTGAATTAAATTGCAGGAGGTTAGGTCGGTATTGGATCGGCAATCGACAGATAGAGCCTGTAAACACGTCGTCCGTATCGCAACAATCTATTTATAATCACAGGCCGGCGGACCACTGTGTGTTAAATGTCTGATATTTACGATTACGAGCCCGAGACGCCGGACCTAGTGCAGCCTCGATTAGGATCGATGTATCGATAGATGGCTTAGATATTCTAACCCTTAAGCCCTTCCCACATGATGCTGACAATTGAATAATGTATTTCTTTCCTTGAACCGTAATGTGTATCAGATTTGTATCGTGAAAATTTATTATCTAATCGTGGTTTTATTCGCGCTCTTACGACTGCACTTATAGCCTAATAAGGAATTGTAGCTCTGTCGAGTATTTTCTTCATTGATGGCGTCGAAACAGTCATGACATTGAGGTTTATAGTGTTTGTTTAAGCTTATCATTGTTGCACAGATGTTGGTTTGACTAAAATGAATAGGCGTTATACACATGTTTACAAACCTTTTTCAAATTGGAATGTACAGAAAATTTAGAATGCAATCCGCGTTTTTTTGTGAATATTTAAGTTGCCGCATACTTAATTTCACTTAAATGTTTAGCTTAATTTAAAATTTAATTATAGAAAATTCATTTATTTGTTATTTGTTGAGATCATTAGGGTTAATCACGAAAAATTACGTATATCGTCACTATGCGAAGTTATCGACATGATTGCTAGGTGACACTAATCTCGAAACGATTAGCGCACCCGCGGCAGTACCGGCGCGCGCGCACGTGCGCCCCAGCCGGTGAGTAAGCTCGTAGTTACACTGGGCGAACTTTTCTTTTCTTTATACAATTGCTACTTGTGTCCACTAACGACCTCAATCTCCGAAGCATAAGATTAAATATCCCTTGACATGATTTTATGGCGACTGCAAATGAAAATTTGTCAGCAACTACACTGGCCCTTAGCACAACTATCTCTGGACTGTCACGCAAACAAAACCCGAGTAAATACTCTATAAGAAAATGTATCTGGGCTGTTTATAGTAAAATATAATTGGCCACTTATTATCCATGAGCTTATAAATTTACTTGTAAGCAAACTTGTGCTACTTATGTAGATGGATGTAATGGTTTACAGGCTCATTCTGGGTTCAAAGGTCAGTGCCCGGGCTTTAATAAATCATATTGTCTTTTGCTCGGAAAGTGCAGAATATTTTACTTTGTTATTGTAAGACGAGAAACATTACTGGCAAAACCTACGTACAGTAGTAAACTTAGTATTAGGATAAAAATACAGAATTTAAAAAATGGCGTAATGACAATCTGGAATCAATACATTATTATTATTTAAAATGTTTGAAATTACTTTTCAAATAAAATACGTTTTAAATTAGTTAAAATTAAAGTTTGGAAGGATTTAAAATTTATTGTTACAGTGTTATTTTCGACGATGACATTATTTTAATATTACAATGACTGACAGACATTTAACCTTTTTTTGTTGCCACTCCGTGGCGGTGACGTAATCGCATGTTATTTACATTTTAATTATTTTCTCTGTAATTAAGTAATTAAAAAAATATTTTTGAAGTCAGGATTGGAAATTAAGTATTTTTATTTTGGGGGGTTAAATTTTTGAAATGTTGTCAATTCCAATATAACTATTACATGGAATTTAAAATTTGAGGTATATAACAATTCATATTTTAATTTAAGCAAACGACAACTGAACCTTATATCTTGAAACATAGTACTGAGTTTATTTAATTAATATTGCAAATATCGTGGAGGAACATAAACTATTAAAGTATGGTGTTGTTGGTGAAAACGGACGTTAATAGATCGTGACATGGTTTATTGACCTCAGATAGAACTGGCAATAAAAAAGTAATTTTGATTGTTTCTTCTTGTCAACAATTATCTTGTTCTTTTAGAATTATATTTTCGTTGCATTCCATTTGTGAACTTAACAAGAAATGGCAATAATTTTACAAAGACTTTAAACTTTATGACAATCGGAGTAATATTACTTATCTCTAATAAGTAGTTGCCAAAAAGTTCATATTGCACGCACAGGTGACAAGTCCCAACATGCGCAGTCGGCATCACACGATATAATGTGTGATTTTTTGTCGCTATCATCCCCGCCGGCTGTTCAAGACCGTTACAGTTTGTAGTGAACAATGAGCTCTGAAAAAAGCGTGATACAAGCTGTAGGCAGAGTTAGGGGCTCACCTGCGCGCGCACGTGCGCATCTGGGCTGGCGCTGTTACGTCACCGCTGTTAAGCGATCATTTATGCGCGTATCAATATAAATTACTTACCGCCGCACTCAGAGACGTCAATTAACGCTAATTACTACTTAGGCTGGAGTTCACCAACACTTACTGCCGCACTCAGAGACGTCAATTAACTTTAATGAGTATTTAATTTCAAAAATTTTCATTGAAATCTAGACCATAGACCCGCCAAGAATAGCGACTAGTTTTGAATTGTCATTTTTTGGCGTTAAGTACTCATTAACGTGATTTGACGTCTCTGAGTGCGGCAGTTAAGCAGGCGATTAATATTTAACAGTCTGTTTTTGACATTTTATCGCATGGGAGAACTGTCATAAACTTACGGTTATCTTTTAATCGCTTGTTTTACGTGTTGGTAAACTCGGGCCTTAATGTCAAAAAATGACGATGCAAAACTAATCGCTATTCTTGCCAGCTCTATGGTATGGATTTAAATGATTTTTTTTTGGCATTAAGTACCCCACGTCTCTGAGTGCGGCAGTAAGACATAAGACTAAGAAAGTCGCTATTAGTCGATTTTACAACCTGAGTTTGAGGGTTCACGTAATTACTAATATTATTTATTTGTTAGGCTTTGATGCCTAAACCACTTAACCGGTTTCAAAAATTCTTTATCTAATAAAAAGCAACATTATGAGTGAGCTACATACACATTATGATTATGAGTCTATATAGGTTTTTAATTAGATCTCTCTACGAAAATTACAACAATATTACCCAAGGTATCAACATTCAACTATGTTTGAGTTACTAAATTTTATTGTTATTTATTATAATAAAGACATCAACGCGAGTTGGAAGCCAATTAGATTTTATTTCTTAATTAGTTTCTCGCCTATTTGTCACGTATTTGAAATGAAAATATTATTGAATTTTCGTATGTAATCGAACCGAAACATATTTTTGAAAGCAATTACATAATTACGCTAACAGCTTCCGCTGTTTACATAATTATTCGTCATTTTTATAATGAGAGTCTTCAGACGCGGCAAACACATTCTGGCAACTTTGAAAGTTAAATAAATAATCTGGTAACTATTTAAGTTTAATAATTAATTAATGTCTTTTTGATGCGATATTTTTTAATAAGTTGTAGGTATTGAAAAACGAGAACTTATTAGTTAAGAACTTTCTAAAATTTTAGGCACAAAATTGTAAATTGTAATGCGAGCACTATTCGTACCTGTGCGCAGGAGGGTGCGTGCATTAGGCACGCTCATCACAGGCCGACCACCCCTTCGCTCATCTAGAACGATACATTTATTTTCATTAACCGACATCCATTTACTACCCTTAATGATTTTCAGATGATTGCACGCTATGTTGTATTTAATTAACTGAATATAGACGTAACACAACTTAATCTTATAACAAAAAATACAGTTTTTATAACATTAGGTGTGTTACCTTACTATATCACGGATATGAGAAAAGTTTCTAAATTTTAACGGTCGCAGAAATCTTAAATTTCTTTTGATTAGTTTCTTGCCGGTACTGAGTATCGTAGTCGATAAGTATACCTCTCATTTGTGAATCAAAGAGTTAAGTATCAAAGCCGTTTAAATGGTAACGTTCGCATTGTGCGGAACGCTTAATGTAAGCATAACCCATTATTACAGTTTTGATCCCCTCATTAGGGAACAATCGGAAATTTGAATAACATAAAAATAAAAATATTCTCATGAGCCGAATAGCTTCGGAATTGCTTCATTTGAGGTTCACAGGGGAGACCGATTTAGTGGTACATATCGACAAAACAAGTTGGTATTAAATGTAATTGCAGCTATTGTGTTGGAAGGTATCAGAATCAAATAATAACTGTGGGTATGGAGTTATGGTAGGCATTAAGCTGTTACCAGTTATTTCGCTGCCAACAACGTCCTGTGTATTAGCTAAAGCGTTAAATTACCAATGTTAGGTAGATGTTTAAAACTTATTATTAACACGAACAATTTTGAAAAGATCGAACTGGTTACTTGGTACAGTTCAATTAAATAGCCGTATAAAGCATTGCCAGACAAGCCAGCGTATACCTTTATCAAGCTAGGTATCTATTTGTACAAAACTAAAGATCTGGATTTGTATCAATTATAATGAAATTCTTGGGCGAGCACAAATGGCTGTTACCCAGTTCTTTGTCAAATGAGATAAGGGGCGAGCACTGCGTCGGTAAATAAAAGATAGATTAGAAAGCGGCTTTATTTCAGTACGGGAATAGAACCGGAGCGGGCGAGGTGGCGGCGCTCGCGTTCGCCGATGCCGTTCGCTCTAATTCACAATTCATTTATATAGCTTCTGGATCTCTTTATGTTTGTTCTTAAGAATATATACAAATAAAAACCAGAGTGTAGGTAAAAAGTCATTTTATTGCTTTAAAAATAGGACTCTGTCCTCTTAACTCAATATACCTGTGTGGCATATTATACATAGAAAAAACACGCCAGTTTATGCCCGAAGGGGTAGGCAGAGGTGTATTCATCATTCCCAGCACTTTTATGCCCACACTGTTGGGGCACAGGCCTTCCCTCTATGGATAGAAGAATACATAAATATATGGAGTAAGGGGTTTAATCCGCCATTCTAAGTCAGTGTGGATTGGTGGGTATTAACGACTACGAAACACGGAGAAACTCGAGATATTTTTGGTCACCCATCGAATGATCTGCCTTAGCGAACATTGCTTAGTTTATGTGATCGTAGGTCGAGTGCGCTAAGCCTTTGAGTGATTCTAATCATATTATAAAATATATAAAAAAATCGTGAACTTTTATTATTGTGGAGTGGATATTTAAGAATAATGTGACGATTACACAATATTCGTGATTAAGCTTCGTGTGTCATATCTTATGTTCAATTTGCATTGCAGATGATCTTAAATTTAATTGTTTACATTACTAGGATGCGCAAGACAGGACACACTGTCATTGTATGAAATGTAATAGATATCAGTTTTATTTACTAAAAAAATGTTTTTATTCCGCCTCGCAGCAAAGTAAATTGAGCCTTATGGTGTAACGAGACAAGCTAAGTAAACACTGCGTGTTTGCTTAGTGTCGTGTATGCGCGTGTGTCAAGCTAAGTGAATCCTCGGCGGCTCAGGCGCCGGCGGCTGTGCGATAAAGCGCGCGCAAGCGCTAAGTGCGCGCGATACTGTTGACGAATCAATTGCGCCCACGCACGCTGTCGCCGCTAAGCCGCTGTCTTTTACTAATACAAACTTTCCAGTAACAATATAATTCATAGGGCTGAACATAGTGTGAATAGGCGCGCTTGGCCCCCGGTTGCGTTAACTAAGCTATGGTCGCTAAGGCCGGTCATTGGAAGGGTGACCAAATTTTTTTTTCTCGAGTAGTTTTAATGCCTGTTTCATATTTGCTGAATGTTACGCCATATACTTAAGGAGGAGGAGTGGCAGTGGAGCTCGTTAGCGCAGTGGCATAGCGCGCTTAGCCTGCGATTGCGTTAGCCAAGCAATGATCGCAATGGCCCATCGTTGGATGGGTGACCAAAAATGTATTATCTCAAGTTCCTCGAAAGTGCTTCGAAAGGCACGTTAAGCCGTTAGTCCCGGCTGTATCTGTAGTAGTTAATACCCACCAACCAGCACTGGGCCAGCATCGTAGTGGGTTATGGCCCAATCTCCCTATATTCTTCCATCCATAGGGAAGGTCCGTGCCCCAGCAGTGGGGACATTAAAAAGGGCTGGTGATGATGTCATGATGATGAACATAGTTTTAATGCTTGATTCATATTTGCTGGATGTACCCGATGAATGGGCAGCAGCGTTCCTTTAATACCACCTGGCAAAGTACTGCGACTTTCGTGCCCGATAAATATTACATGGGACCTTACATAATTGACAAAAGTTTACAACATATCCAAAAATTATTAAAATTAGACTATATTTACGGGGTGAAAAATGTTATCGCTTTTTTTTCTATTTACAGCTTCACAATCCGACTGACATAACGACTGACATACTAAAATAACAATTCACCAATAAAAAAAACGTGTTAATATTAATACAGTGCATTACACACCCAAAAGATTTGTTAATTATTAACCGGTTGCCTTTGGCTAAGGATGGTGGAAATCTGAACTCATTTTAAAATTCTAGAAGAATCGCGAATGTGTACAGAGCTTAAAACTCCGAGTGTATTGAAAAAGTTAAGCCATTGCAAAATATTAAAATAATACAAAGAAAAGTTTTTATCATTCTATAAAATCATTACAATAGCTATACAGATAAAACTAAACACACAGAATCAGTTAAAACCAGGCCTTGTACTCAGGCTTGTCAATATTATTTCTTAAAGCAAAGGTGTGTATAAACCGCACAAAGGCGAAACATTGATAGCAGAGCCTAGGCTGTATGCGTTCTATCTCTTTTGCCTTAAATAATTATCTGGCTTTTAGCATTTCTTTTAACTCCTGTTTTGTGCAGAAAAGAGAAATGCTAGCGAGATTACATGTTAAATGCGCTTATGGCGGCAAAGGAGCCGCCGGGCCGCGTAGGAGCCTAATGCAGTGTCTATGTATGCGGATAGCCCGCGGCTATCGCGCTCCGAGCTGCGCCCGCGCCGCTGCCGACCACTCACGCGGAATTACAATCGATTATCCTTATTCACGCGCTAGGCGTTTTTGTAACTTTCAGGGGAACGTAGCCCAAAGAGGGCACACTGCTTAAAGCGGGTTTCTCGTTTCATTCTTCTGTTAAAACTATTTGCCAATACATAAGGCGAGAGGTGGGAATTTTGGTTTCCTTCTTCCTTATAGGGGAGTAGGCAACGAGGCTGACGAGATTATATGTATTTTTAAATGAATTTATGCACGAGTGTCCTTTTTAGGCAGTATACCCGCTCTGGACCGCCTTCCCCTACCAATTTTGCTTCGATAAATGAATATGAACGTAATAATAATTCCACGTCAATAATTAAATTAGACACCATGTTTTGTGGTACATTTTCCTATTCTGCTCTCATGGCATTTTAGGTCGATGCAGTATGTTTCCTCTTCCATTTATATCGGTGAGACGTTATCAGGCCATCTACTCTCCTTAAATCATATTATCCATGACAGGTGCTCACGATGAATTAATTTAAAGAAAAGTGATGGAAAGTACCATGTCGATAGACCGACACCTACTATCGGTACGATACTTACTGTCCAAGGTTTTGTATTGGTTTTACAGCTGGCTGACTGACTGTTGACGTTTCCTCTCTACCATTCGGATAAACCAAATTGCTTATTGGTATACACCAAAAAATTTGCCTAAGTTTACTTTTACGACACCCCTAGGGTGAGTCAGGGCTGGCACATTCTACATTATTTAAATGATTTTTTGCTCACAGGCAAGTGTGGCAGACTTGTAATATTGTTATCCATAACCTGTAAAAAAATTCTGCCGCGTAGTGACGGCAGAGCACAATACAGTTTAGGTACATAACCCTCTTTCGCGTCCTGTGATTGTCATATGAGTATTATCTATGTGAGTTTTCTGAACGCGTGCATATTATGGCACCCACTCAGTTTCGAGTACACCACCTACAACAGACAACTCACAGTGACACACCTGCGGTGATCTTCGGATGGCACTCTACGTTATTTAAACGTTACTCGATTAACAAGAAAGATTGCATCGTTATCATCATACATTTATTATATTAGAACTAAATATGTGGTGTATCCGATGACTATGAAATCAGTCTGTATTTTTTTGATGTGATTATATTTCTTTCTTTTGAGGTTTATTTCCCTGAATTAGCATCAATGTATACATGACTTATGACAATCAATATTCTATAATAATACACGGTATAAAAAATAAGAATTTAATTGGTATGTAAGAGACAGGCAATTAGTTATTGACTAGACACTTTGATTTGATGACGGTATTTAAGATATCAATGGCTGAAAACTTGACCTCCGTCAGGTTTTAATGGACCTTTAAAAGTTAACCGAGTAAAAGGCGCCGGCATTTATTATAATCGCAACAACTTCTCAATATTAAGACAATCGAAGCACGAGTCTTTCTGAGACTATTTCATAATGCGGCGCCGGTGATGCATTGTGCAGATGTTGTACTTACGTGTTCATTAATTGAAAACTGATTGTAACACGGCGTGGGGCAATAGAGTCAGAGAGCCACAATTATCTCGTCATATTTCCGAGATCAATCAAACCTTTTCGCGTTATGTGGGTCATTAATTACTGTAAACAGTAATTACTTTAATTATTCCTGACAGTCTTTGTGTGAAGTCGTGAAGCTCCAGCACGGCACCGAAGGTCGCGGTTGGCTGCAATAGGGACTACTCGCTTTGACTTGTCAGCGTAACACCCTCTCCTCTCACGGAAGGCGCCCGATAGTTGCGACATGAACTAATTAAATTGCGCTCCAAAGATAATACGCCGTTTGCTATCTGGGCACCGTTGTTGTAATGAATACGGGGTATTATAATTGGTGCACTACACCACGCTGGCACGACGGGTTGGTGTGGCGTTTTGTTTCGAGATTTCCACCTCGTCGTAGACCTGCAAATTCCGTTATACTAACTACATTAGTGGGCTACTACGACATTCAAGATAAGAAAAGAACGATATAAAGTATTATATATGTATTTTAAATGACGATCAGTTTGGTCGAATAGTTAGGTCGCTGGTTATTGGCCTATAGGTCCCGGGTTCGAATCCTTGTATGGGCAAATTTTTGTGTGATGAACATTTGTTCTCGAGTTATAGTTATGTTTTTGTAGTATATCATTATTATGAGCTCTTATCAATCCTCACTGGAAAAGGAAGGTTTGCGTTTTTCAACTGAGTTTCTATGCGTCGGTAATGCTTTATCGAATATAAAGCATTTAATATAAGGCAAAGGTTATAAAATTATAATTATTTATGTACTTCATTTTTGTCGATCTTTGAATATTTTTTGTTTTAAAACAAACAGTCAATCCTTCCTCTGGGCGTCGACCACTACCCTTTTATCGAGAGCAATGCGATTAGATTGTTAATCATAATGTTTACTAATAAATGGACGGTTACATATTCAATTTTGTGCTGCCATACATTTAACCATAAAAGAGTCCATACTTAGCGCCGGGCCGGTGCCGCCAACATCACTCTAGGGCCTTAATGCTCAGTTGTTGTGTTTTTTAACGCCCTTTTTTGTTTCAGCGAGTAAACGCTAAATTGCTACCTTGTAGATAATAGTATCCCGGGGATAGGTTCTCGTAACAAGGTGTGAATTTCCGTGGCCTCTTACGTAAACTGCGGTTTCCTTCTAATTTATGTGCGGTTCTTTTTTCGTGGTCGGTTATTTATTTTTTATTGATGTTACAACCCTTATAAAATAGTTGTTTTATTTTTAATTTACCTTCGAGCATTGAAGTAAAAGCTTACGTGTGTTTTATGTGGTGAGGACATTTAAAAACTAAAATTAAAAATTTGTTGATATAAAAATATGAATTATTAATAAAGTTCAGCATTCCTATTTATGAAAATTGACTACAAGTTGTAAGAATAAATGAAAACTGTAAAAAGTTTTTACTTTTTTTACCGTATGTAAAAAAAATATTCGGGATATTAAAGGGCTGGAGCTAACGATGATGATTATTGAAGATAATACTCTGGTATTGTAATGTTATTCAGCTAGTTGCCTCACAATTATGAGGGGTGGCATTCAATCAACAGAGAGACGTCCACTGTAGGGCAAAGGCCTCCCCCAAAGATCATCCAAACCGATCGATCCTGCGCTGCCCGCATCCAGCGGCTTCCCGCGACCTTTACCGCATTGTCGGTGCCTACCAAGCTACGTCTCCCGGTGCGCGGCTGCATAGGGTGGCGCTGGGTAATAAATGACGTGGCGACTGGCGTGCGTGCTAGCCTGCAGGCTGTCGATGCGACACCATCAGGGGACCCAGCCAAGTGGCTAATCTGTTGGAACGCTTAGCATGAGCGGATCCAGCTTTGGCGCCAGGCATTTCATGGTCATGGTCACCTCGTCAATAAAAAGTAGGTATTATATTAAATAAATTCAATATTGAAAGTACTTCGTTAAATTAAATCTATATTGTGACAAAAAAAAACATTATGTTACACCACCTAGGTCCTGGACCCAGCCCAGGAGGGGGGTCATGACCCCCATGACCCATCCCTTGGATCCGCCCTTGACAGATAAAACAACTTAGCGATTGTCGCTTCAAATGCAAGAGAAGGTATCAAAAATTTACGTTTGTATTCTATGCGTTCGAATAGATAGGCCACTAGGCTAGGGGGCTGGTGATCTCGCCGTGAGCCAGCGCCGCTAACGAATGGCACCGAACTGGTGCGACGGGCGCGTGCTTCACTCTGCCCATTATCTATCATTATCTCGCTTAGCCTACATACGGACGTATTCAATAACGCGTGGAGCAATATGAAACGTAAAACAATAAACTTTTAATAAAGACAATGATTACCACAACTTGCGCTGGACCAGATTAATGTGTTGTGCAATCGCGGACCCGTTGTCATGAATGGCTATTGCCAACGTGTACGTAATCTATTGTCGGCGATAGATTAATTCGTATGTTGTACTGTTTAGATTTTAATAGCCATATTTATGCAATTCGTACATGTTAAACGACTTGATATTTGTCTGTCCCTGTAATTGAGTATCTACCTACGAGAACGTAACCGTAGCAATGCTGCTCGCACGAAAACATATGAATGTCCGAAGTTTGTATTTAGAAATTAATAACATTAATGTATATACATATAAATCTATTAGTTATTATTTCAGACTATATGAGTCAGAATTATTAAAAGTAATATAAACATATCATTATAGAAATTTAAGTATCTCAATAGGTACCTCAACTAATTTTGTCCTGTATCAACTGATGGTGATATAATAAATTTCAATCACTAATCGAGACAAAGCATATTCCTAATTATAATATAAATAGCCAACTCATTAAATGAGAACATATTTATTAACTGTAAGTTTCATATTATAAATATGAAAAAAAAATATTGTAGAGCACGTTCAATATTGTGACAAGAATAAAGCCTTTTACTTAAGCTTGTTGTCAAGTTTAAGTTTATTAATGAGATAGCTAAACATGTAATCCAAGGCAATATTCAAAGGGTCGGCACTCCCGGCTATGTTACAGTACAGCACCGACAGACACCATCTGATAGAGTTCACGGGCCAGGCACCGGACACAGCAGCCGCGACCGTGCGCACACGCACACAGCACCGGCCGAACAAGATCGTAGCAGGTGAAAATAAATCATTCACAGATTAGAAACATTCTCTGCGGCACAGGCTAAACGTTTACCGGCCATGATTAATTCTATTAGGTCCACGTTACGATACTTATCGATAGTTATTACGTTTCATTAGCGCGGTAAATATCGGAACGGCTCGACCGATCAATCAAGGTGTTGAGTAGAATAATCGGCGTTTTCGGTTCAAAGTGGCGATCGGCTATTTATTATGCGGTGAACCATCACACCTGCCATCGATATCCAATCGTAACGTATGAGGTGCTAGGTGCATTCATTGTTAATATCTTTAAATCATCGCAATGTACAGCATGTTTCACATTATACATGTTTTATCCCGACATCTGTAATGTAATAACTATTTAGCTAATGAAGATAGGATAGAAACAAAAATAACCGATTAAAATGACGGAGTACTTTTGAAAAATATATTACTAAATAAATTTTAGTAAATTAGAATATTAGTCTCAAACATCAGTATTTCTAACTAATAACAATGATGTGATTTGGAATTTTAAATTTAGTTTTATACTATGGCGGGTTTTAATCAGTTTCAACTAATAGAATTTAAAAATTCAATTTTTTATTGTTTTAGAACAACCTGTACATAAACCTGTTGGAAGTTTCTATAACGAAGTGATGACGAGTTGATTTTGTGAGATATAGCTATACCATATATAAAATGGTTAAAACAAAATAGTATAATATCTTATTAAAATAATTTGATTGCATTTATAACATTGATGTAGGCAGATACACTATAAAGTTATAATCGCTTAGACTTTGCATGCTTATAGAATAAATTGATTTGTCTTTATAGTCATAATACAGATACATGTTTGTTTTACCAGAAATTGATAATAATAATTAAAAAAAAATAGAAAACTATTGCAATTATCATTGCTTTTTCATGTCTCTTTCATATTGTTAGCGTATCTAAGCCATCGATAATATTTTATAATATGCAGTCATAAATATACATACATACATACATAATTCACGCCTATTCGAAGGGGTAGGCAGAGGTGAACTAGCACCCACGCTTCGCCAATTATGCTAGGTCCCATGTAATAGGTGGCGAGCCTATTGCCATTTATCGGGCACAAACACACAGTCGCAGTACTTTGCTAGGTAGTATAAGAGGAACGCTGCAGCCCATTCCTCATCACTGATTGATCCTAAGTCGCCTTGTACGACACCCACGGGAGAGATTTGGGGTGGTGACAATTGTATTCTACTCTGCCGTCACCACACGGCGATCATAAATATAACAAGTAAATAATAAGCAAGTTATGATATAATTGACAATTATGTTGAAAACAATGAGATTAGGCAAGTGTACTATGTGGTAGATGTCTACTTGTTTTATAGTATAATATTGTAGAATCTGCATGAAATTGTATTAACATACCAATAAAAGAAAAGGACCCGCACGACGTTATATTAGTGGAGCAGACTTATTAATATTATGCAAATAGGTACGTGTCTTAAAAATGTCCGCCCGTAAGAAGTTGGGCGCGTGACTTGACGCTGACAGCGACTGGCACTCGTCACACAGACCACTCGCGATTTAGAGGTGCCAATAATATTTGGTAACACAATGGAATTTATTTTGTACTTATTGTTGAATTTTATTTTATTTAAAGGATATATATATTTGACACTGTTACTATCACTGTTATTTTATGATTAATGATTATACATAAATTATGATATTATAATAATGATGATTATATTAATTAATATTATTTGATTTTTATTTCCATATCATATAAATGAATGACAGGATAATTAATACAAAGAAAAATAATTATAAAGATTTCCCGAAAACTTTCTGATTTTTTTTATAGTAATATACTAAAATTGTTCTATTTTCATAAGTAAAATTTGGTATTTTCGTTGAGGCTACCTTTCTTAAAATGCGGGTTTTTGGTTTATATTTAATTTAACTTAAAGTCCCTTTTCACAAAGTTTCATTGAATTATATTTTTATTCTGTGTCACAGACAGACATAAGAGGCCTGAGAGCAACGCGCGGTCGCAGTGACATTTGAAAGCATTACCGCGCAAATTATTGCTTCAGCATTAATCTGGATCCTCAACCTCCATTCGAGTAAACGATGAACCAAAAACGTTAGTCACGATCGGAAGATTAATAATTTGTTTTTTATGCGATGTCGCAGAGATTATCGAGCCGACTGGACTCTCGGCTTGGCGTTTTCACAACGCGATGTGTAGTTGTGTACCGGTGCCAGTAAGGAGGCTAAGTTCGGCATCACGATGTCGCTACTCAACTTTCGACTGCGGCCGTCGATTAAAAATCACTTGCGACAACATTGGATTGATCGATGTGGCCCTTGGCATTTGTGCGATATAACTGTACGCTTTATAACAAATAGATGACACAGATAGTTAGCGAGCTGTTGAGTCTACGTAGCGTTTAATTTGATTAGGTAAATCGCATAAAGCGAGACACAATTTAGAGTACATTACGATGAGTCTAAGAATAGAAGCAATCTCGGCAGCGGCTAGCTGCGTGGAATTAGCTGGGCGCATTTATCCAGATGCCTTTTAAACAGCTTTGCGCGTGCATTTTTTTGATGCATAAACAACCGTAAAACGAGTAGCCTCTTCTTAATAAGCTTAACATGAGAACGGGTTAAGGCGACCGCACGTGGATAGCCGCACGGTCGGCACATCAAAGCAAACACTCGTTTAAGCCAATTGTTGCGTGCCGGCGCGCGCGCAACTACAACATGTAATTATACGGTTATAGGGCGCGCCCCCGCGCCCCGGCCGCACCACGTAGTAAAAAACAACCATCTGTTGAACCACAATCGGGATAGCACCCGCTGGGTCAGTAATTGACCGCCGACATGGCGTTTCCTATATTATACTTTTTATGATTTCCACAAACAAATGGGTCAATATTAGAAATAGGTCAATCCTCAATTTAATAGGTGCAAATGGAGTCAGTTTTTGATGACTCATATCTGGTTCAATATAAACAATGTAAAACTCTGGTAATAAGATTTTTGTTTTTCATTGTAAATTACAATCGATCAGTTAGTATCATTACATAATATTCTTATGTTTTAAGATGTGGTCTAACCTTCATGGATAGAATTATGTTTTTTTAAGTAAATGATTATTAAAAAATTAATAAAATTTATACAATTTATTAATGAAAATTTAAATTTTACCGTTTACAGTCTGAGAGCTATGTAATTGAGTTCTAGTTTTACTGGTTCCCTTAAGATGTTAACGCATTAAGAATGTTTATGCATAATTTAACTGAAAATTTCTAAATGATATTAAACCAAATATATTATAATGTAGAAAGCTTTTCATACTTTGTAGGTAGATATAAAAAACTTTCTACGTAGTTTTATAAGACGTACTGCCGCACTCAGAGACGTCAAATAACGTTAATGAGTACTTAACGTCAAAAAATTACAATTCAAAACTAGTCGCTATTCTTGCCGGGTCTATGGTCTATATTTGAATGAAAATTTTTGACATTAAATACTCATTAAAGTTAATTGACGTCTCTGAGTGCGGCAGAAAAAGTTATTTATCACACAATAAGATCCACATTTTTTATCGAGACGAGAACAAAAAAACAAACAAAACGGTGGTATTTTTTTTTTAATTAACGCAACTATAAAATCAATAACTAATAACTGCTTATTGTTGTTTAATTTATAAGGATCTAGGAATCATCGGTAAACGACCAAATACAGTTTGGTCCACAAAAAATGCTACCGCGGTTTCTTTATTATATTAATATTTTAATAGCATAATTTAAATCAATTTCCGCCGCACCTTAACCCTTTTAGTCAGGGCGTTACAATCATTTATTGTATAGCAGTGTGTAATCGGTCGGAGGATAGAGCGGCACCACCTGTGATTCTAACGTGATTCGATTTTGGACGAGCGTGACTCATGACGAACCATGTAAATTATGAAATGGCGCCTTTAATGGCCATTATAATTTGTATGAAATAATAATAGTGATAAATTTCATTGATAAATTAGGTAGATACCTATTATTAAAATATTTTCATGGCTGTATGTTATGTTAGTAGCCTATTCTGTAATGTTGATTCAAGAATGAATTCCACCTGCGTGGTGCAATTCATTTTGAATACCTACTTATAGTGATGGTATGGAATATATTTATGCATCTTTCGCATTGTTGTGTTGTTAAAAAGGTGAACCCTACAACAACCACCACCACCACCACCAGAGTTCAATGAAATACCTATATTGACCTCCAAAATTTTATATTTCAACTTCTATAATGTACATAGATATTTGTTCTAACTTAAGATAATCTAATCTCATCTGAAGCTAATCGAGTAATTGTTAAGCAAAGTCTACGAAGTTATTAGGAAAATATTAAAATAAGAAAAAGTATATTTACAGCGCTGAACGCTGTACAGCACTTAGATGAACTATTCCCCAGTAGGAGAAGAGAGGATGATGAAACACAAATGGTAGACATACAACAGATGGACACGTAGAACTGGACACATGACAATGTGTGTGTGACAATGAAGATATAAACAATAACCTAACCTACCAGCTTTTTTCTTCAACTGGATACACTAAGATTGCCTGATTTTATTAATGTTAAAGTAACAATCGAATCTTAATGCGTATCAATTGTATTGCGTTTTGACACAGTTCCTGTTTTTGTAACGTAAATTAACAAATGAGTAGACTTAAAGGCGAGATTCCACCAGTGTGCTGAAATGTGCGGCACCGCGTAAGACCAACCAAATCATTTGTGCCGCACAGACACACACTGGTGGAATCTCGCCCTAACAATAACAATCTACTAAACATCTTTATTTGTTGCTTTTTGAAACAGTGCTAAAAAGTAATACTATTCAAAGACCAATGAGATATGATTTTCACCTTTACATTAATATAATCAGGTCTGTGATAGCGAAACTTAAAATCAGGTTACCACTTTTACCAATAATTATTATGAGAGGATAGCAAAGTGACCATCTTACTCTAGGACCGGCCATGTTTAATTTTACTTTAATGTGTTATTCAAAACAAAAGGCAGTAAATAAAAAATAAAATGTAACTAAATAAATAAATAAAGAGAGGGACTTATAGACACAGACTTGGCATTCATGTTTTTGTTTACATTTTGTGAGCATCCTTTCTATTACAACTGAGGAAATTTCCGGCAATGGTTGTCACAGCTAACTCGAACCAGATGTTATCGTGTGAACAGGACCAAACAGCGTCTCGCTGTCTACGTCCAGTGTCTGAGAAATTGCACTTATAAAGTAATTAAAATCAGGTGGTGGTTTGCAGAGTGTTGGCACCACGTGCTGAACACTACAATAGAGCGGCTGGCCTCTAGACCATTGTTCCGGCAATAAGGCACCGCCGCGCACAGCCCGGCTGCGGCGCAGGTGGCGTGCAGATATCCTTGTTTTAAATGAAAGTCGATTGTTTCTGTTTTACGGTTATTAGTCAACATTGAACAGACCCTTCGCAATTGTTTACTTGTGAGAAATCTCACTGACAACCATTAAACTAACGCCGTCACCAAATGTTACGAACGCGCAGACCTATTTCCAAATAGTCCATTACAACATTCGACTTAAAAATATGAGGATGACAAAGTAACATTGTTCAACAACGAAGCCGAGACTATTACGTGGGTAAACTATTAATAATTTGTGGTTCATCAATCAATCTGAGGTCAAAACTGTGCGCGGAATCAGAGTGCTCACTATGCATTTTTTATTTATGGATTGTTTTAGAGTTAGATATCATTAAGCGCGGAGGTGAGGTGGGCTACGTTGGTGGGCGCCGGAGTGACACGCCGCAACGGATTATTTCGACGGACTATTTATAACGTGCGGCTCGCAGACACGGATCGCGGACGATGGAATCTGCTCCTTTGTCATTGGAGCAACCTGTTCGCCGTCCCGAGTCACGGAGAGCACAATGTAATATAACGGACCACCTGATTAACCGCCATACCTTGGCTATGCAGATATTGGCCGCCGCCGCACCGGCCTGATCACTGATCATATTAATTTCAAATGATAGATTGCTTTTATATAGTTAATGCCGCATTATGATACAGATAACAATATGAGGGTTACTGAACTTTCTTTCGTTCTAAGTAGCCGTAATAGAGCACGAATGACGCGGCTGTGATCGATTAAGTACTGTGGGAAAGCAATGTTCCGAGTGTGTGGTGGATGTGATACATTTTTTAAGGGCATTGCAACCAGAAGCTTTTACGCTTGTCTTCCTTTGCATGTTTTTGCTTCTAGTTTTGGGAATTTGATTTTTGAAACAGCAGGTGGCGAGCTCAAAATACCACAACGGAAGAATGAGTGTGCGTGATTGTGTGAGTGCATTGAATAAATATGCCCGTATTATTGTTTAAATTTCAAAAGTTTTAAAATTATATGACGGATGATTTTATCATCATTACTTAATGAATATTGACAAATAAATATAAATATGGTTTCTTCATACACAAAACCAGACACTCTTGGTTGTTAAAAAAGTTAAATATTGGAAATGCAAGCGTTCTTCTTTATACTTCTTTATTTAAAAATTAATTAAAGCTATAAGTCTCTGCAAGTTCTGTTAGGTACTTCTTTTACATGAATAATTTTGGGTACACAAGGGGTAGTCAAACTTAGAGCTTACGTAACAAACTTAATAATAAATTATTATAAGATATTCTTAAGACAAAAATAAAATCTATCTAAGTACCTATATCGACGTATCTTTATCATTTATGCAGCCTCCATAAGGCACATCAAATAAGTAGACAAAGATGTATTAACTAACACCCTTAATTATTTACTTTGGGATTGCTTGTTAAGATGTTCAATTGTTTCATTCCTGTATAATTTATATTGAATAATATTTAGGAAACTTAATAATGCTTACAAACATTATTAAAATAAAAGCTAATGTATAAAAAATTAGTATTTATAGTATTAGTAATTGATAACACAACATGTCACTTGTTTTTACTTAAATAACCAATACGACTTTTTTATATTTCCTCGTTACTGGTTCACGTGTGACGATGTCTGTGAAGAATGGCTCTAAAAATGTCTATCCTCATCCGATTATGCCGGCGACAGTCGGATCACCCTTAAACCCGAGCTTCCAACAATATGTAGCACTCGAGTAAAAAACAGGCACCTTTCGCAACATCCGTTCTTACGATTCTCACGAGACAGGTAGTTATTTCCGCCGAATCTTTTATGAAATGTGAAGATTGGTATAATTATTACAATGTCGCACAGTAACTGTATCAAGCAGGTAGCCGAAACGGTGTGAAATAACCCTTGCTAAACAGAATGCTTAATGAATATTAATTTGAAATGATTTCATTATCTGTTCGCACCCTTGCCTACCCACGGAAGTCTTTTGCGCAAGTGAAAAAATAAATAAAAAATTTGAATACACATATTCGCAAGTGAAAACAAATGCGCATTAATTTCCATATTTAAATTTGAGGATTTAAATCAAGATAATAAGTACCAAGTTTAATAAAAAGTTTGGTTTTTCATAATAGTTACATATCTATAACTTTTTGCTTAATCATTTCATCTAGTACCTAAATTTAAATAATAGATATAAATGTTAAATATAATGCACATAGATAGTTAACTAATATGTAAATACTAGTGAATGAAAAAATACTGTTATATATATTTTAAAATAGAAAATATTATAAAATTTACATAAAATTTTTTATTATTTATAAATACACAAATGTCAATTATTAGGTACTTATCTCTAGTATTTCTAATTGTGTTTTTATTGTTCTACTTATGATTTGTATTTATAAATATCATGCTGACAAGTAGGTGTCAATAAAATGAAAATGGATTTGTAAACAGCGATCCGAATCCACAAAACATCCCTCCCTAGTCTACGGTTAAGTACCAAAATTGTTCTTTCATATAGCTATAGCAATTATTTCCTAATCAATTAATTATTATATAAATGTACTATATACGCCCACAACCTGCACCGGGCAGGCGTGGTGGGTTATGGCCCATTCTCCTGGTATTCTTCCATCCATAGGAAATGCCTGTGCCCCAGAATCGGGGACATTTAAAGGCTAGTGACGACGAGATAAATATAACATTTTAATAATTATCGTTGTAATACCTGTCGTAATTTAACAATTATTATTGTGTTTGTTAATTTTTCCTGCCTAAAAATATTATAAACGAATTTACGTCTAATTTAATAATATAATATGATTCAAATTACTACACGTTATGTGCACGCAAGGTGCGGTTTCAGTGTGAGTAATTCAGGAAGCAATGTGACAGGTTCCGTAGAACTGGTTCACGCAACAAGTAGGCCGGGAGCGTATGGGACCCGGCCGTTCCCTGTAGTCTCGCCGTCGCACATTGGTCTGACTGTCCTTTTATTTTGAATTTGCATTAAGAAACATTTGGAGATCAATGTTATATTTACGTTCTTAACATTAATTTTATTAAAGTATTGTTTCTTGTTCCTATCACAATCGCTTTACTGAATTTAACACAATATTTTTTTCTATAATTGCCGTGTGGTGACGGCAGAGTAGAATACAATCGTCACCACCCCAAATCTCTCCCGTGGGTGTCGTACAAGGCGACTAAGGATAAATCAGTGATGAGGAATGGGCAGCAGCGTTCCCTCTTGTACCACCTAGTAATGTACTGCGACTTTTGTGCTCGATAAATGGCAATGGGATCGCCACCTATTACATGGGACCTGACATAGTTGGCGAAGCGTGGGTGCTGGTTCACCTCTGCCTACCCTTTCGAGGTGTGATTTATGTATGTATGTATGTATTTTTCTATAATTAAAATTTTTTACTAAGCGAATCTTATTGTAAAATATTTTTATTTTTAACAGTATGTAATATACTTCTGTTTAGGTTTACTTATTCCAATTATAATTATAATAAATTACCTTAATGGTGTATTTAGGTACAGGCATGTAAAAGTAAAGCTTTTTAAAACAAAGTCAAGCGACCAATGCATTGCGTCGCTGCTGTACAGGCGGCTCACAGGCAGTCTCACTTCAACCCTCCATCCGCGCTGTGATCTATTGTTTGCCAGAGAAATGGAACGAGAAAAAACCAGGTTCCCAAACTTATCGTGAGAAATTACCAATGTGCTCCGTATTCATTAAGTGACGCTCCGACAGAAATCAATAAATATTATATTACGCTTCGCTGACTACAAGACCGTTTGCTTATACAATGGTTGGGCTACTCGAATTGTTCCTTAGCTGGTCTACGTAGGTTAGTTTTTTATAATTGTGACCATTGCGAAGCTCAGGGATTAGTTAAGGCTAAGAAGTTAACGTTTTAACGAGATGTTTAGCTTTAAGCTTATTTAGCGTTGAGCATATTTAAAAAGTACTTAATTTATGTTACTCGGAATATAATCATTATGATTATTATTGTTTATCACTCAAATATATATTCCTCGGTGTACAATTCATTAACTATAATGTTAACTTATATAGAAATATACCTATAGAGGCCGAGAGAAATTTTATATAATAGGGTAAAGTGGCCCAGGACGGGTATACTGCCCAAAACGAATATTCCATGTTATTTTAATATTGATATGTATTATTATTCACTTACCAACCTGGTTGTCTATAAGGATGCAGGAAGTAACTAAATGTATGTCACACATGACCAGAAAGTGGTAGTTTCCGCCCGCTACGTTACCTATAGGTAGTATATTAATTTACTTTTCGTTTGTTTATTTTTTTCTTACACATGTTGAATCCATTGAGCTGCACCGATCATAAAAGATTATAATAATAAATAACTCTTTTAAATAGTTTTATGACATTCAGATTTCGTAATAAAGTTATTAAAGAACAATAAACAATAAGTAGATACCTTCGTTAAGTCAAAACCATTTGGTAAGTAGGTATATATTGATAGACATACTTTTTACTACAGTGAGATGTCATGTACAAATTAATATTTCCTATTAAGAGATAACTTGGCCACTTCGATATTTATCTTAACGCCCACAAATACGACTGTGTTCAACGCCGCCCGAGACAGCTACAGTGTCTGTGCCTACATAGATCTGTGTTTCTTTGAAACAGATCAATTTGAATAAGTAAATGGAAATGGAATTCGGACAACTAGACAACGCACGCACGCCGGTCACGGCTACGCACTGACGACGCGGCGGGACGCGGGCCGTCGCGCTTCGACGTGAAGCGGTGCGCAGGAGCCGCGCGGCTCGCTTGCGACACGCGACGTCGCTGCTGCAGAGACGGCCAAAGGTCGCTGAGACGAGGCTGTCTTTTGACTTAAACTTGAAGAATAGGCACCGGAAAAGCGGCCTAAATCGGGCTAACTTCCTAAACTCTTGTTGGTGCTTAAAATTAATTCCTTAAGGGTCTGCTTCACAATCGACGGGTAAGTTCTGGATAGATTACTTGGCAGTTCAATTGACATATATTTTATATTACAACTGTCAAATGATCTGCCAAGTAAGCTATTCAGAACTTGCGCGTCGATTGTGAAACAGGCCCTTAAACTTGAAGAATAGGCACCGGAAAAGTAGGTATATGGTATCGAATATAGTTTCTAACCGCCTCCGTGGTTCGCCCACCGGAATTAACATCCAGAGGTCCCGGTACGATCCCCAGCCCGTGTAGCACGGGACGTGGACACATCTCTTTCGGGGGACAGAAAATCGTTTCCTCTCGCTCTAATTCCCACTAAATCCCGAGATAAAACACTGTCAAGTGGTGGAGTGGCGAAACGTGGGTGTTGATTCACCTCTGCCTACCCCTTCGGGGATATATATGTATGTAAGTGGTGGACAGAGACTTGTCCACGTCCCCGTACTAGGCCCGCAGGAGGGTAAAAAATTGTACTCGGTTTGGGTGGCCGAATGTTCTTTGTTGAATTTTGTTTATATATTCTGAGTTCTGCTAGAAACTTTGTAATCGTGATTCAGGTCAGGTTCTACCTTATCACAACAGTCATTAGGGCTTATGTTGAGTTGACTCCATTGATGTCGTCAGGTGTGGCACTTTTCGCTAATTAATATTTCTCGGTTATTCGATACTTTGCTTGTGTAGCCCTAACGTAGCCGCTACAGACTGTTAGCTTTAAGTGTCCCTTAACTCAAATATATACTTATTTATATCTGAACGCCAGTTTGGTGGAGTGGTCAGGTATCAGTCTTGACTGACGAAATGACGAAACGAAATGTCGTTTCGTCATTTCGTCATTTCGTCAGTTTCGACATAAGTTACGCCTATTTATCCTATATTAATTGAAGGCAATGCCTGCTAGTTAATTGTTAGCTCTCGAACCTTAGTCCGCCCCTGCTTACGTCGCCACTGTAGCGCCACTCACTCTGACTCATGCCCATGGATTCCTGTTCTGTACCTACCGACCACCGCTAAAACATAGTACTATCAAAGCAACATTATACCCAAACGATCTGCCAACGCATTGTTTTTGTACTTAGACACTGTTTGCCGATAAATATCCGTTCTGGCTTGAAATGCTTTATCTGCCGAGGTATCGACCAACACCAATTTCTGTTCAAGGAATTTTGACTGAGCAGAGTTTGCCTTCACGGCGCATATTAAAACTAAATACAAAGCTCGTCTATAGTGAACATTGTTGTTATGATATTGATTGCTTTTTCTACTAGCAAATAGTGTCGGTCAGATATTGCAATGTGATACTAACATATAATCTACTTTAAACAATTGCTCATAACTCACACTATCACGGGGCGACCGGAACAATTCATATTATATATCAACATACTCGGTTAGAGAGATCTTGCATAGAATGTCCGGGCTGTAGAAAGTCTGCATTGGATACAGTGATGACATAAATATGGAGCACGGGCAGGCTTCGTTAATCAGATTAGCTTATCATCTCATTTTAGGGTTCCCTTAGAGCGCAAACCTCGTTATAGAAATTTTAATGTAAGCAGAAAGCGTTGTTTGTTAACTAGATACTGTCGACTTCGAAGCGAATGTAGAGCACACAGGTGCATACGATTATAACTGGCCCACTCGTAGAAACGAGCTCAATTGGGCGCTGCATAATTGTTTTTATGCAATGCAATTAGTTTGTACAAGAAAGTACTGGGAAATCCTTGCTGGATAAATATAATCTCAAAATATTGTGTTTATGACCAAGGTATCTAATAAATTCGGTTGTCATAGTATCACAACAACTGTTATTAAAGATCTTGAAAAATTGTTACAAAGAAAGATGGAATCCGAAATTTATCATAAAAACCACCTGCTACACCTATCCCTACCATCGTATGATTCAGGAATAATGTTTCGAAAAATTTCTAACCTATTTTTCTTTGTAACCGTAAACTCTCAAAGCTGTTTATATAATAATTCAATAAGTACCCAACGTTCCTTCAATAGTTCAGTGTAACTTCAGGGGAGTTATCGACTCACCAGCAGTAGTCGGTTGTGTAAATTAGTACCTACCTGGACGATCAAACGTTATAAAAAACAATCTTTTGGCTTAGTTGAGACCTGGGGACTTTGACACCTGATTTACAAGGTAATTCAATTAATATTATATACAAAATTTTCTATGTATCACTATGACCTTAACATTTATTATTATTGCCTAAGTACCTTAGCTGTTTGAATAAATGCGACGTTAGAAATGGCCAAGCAGGGCGTTTGAATGCGCGGTCAATGTGATAATGTACCTCAGCGCCCAATATCCATAAGTCAGCGGGGACCTCCCTCCTAATGCTTCGTCGTTGTTCCGCTGGCCCTTGTCTCAAGCTGCGCCGCTTCGTACCGTTACTGCTAAATCTTGAAACGTGATTGTCATAGCTACGAAATAAAATAGAATTCATCAGAATATAGCTATTTATTAAGGTATACAACACACATTATAGCTAAAACGCTGAAACAGTTAACGTGCAAATTGTATCACTTATTATACCAAACTATAGTCCAAATACGTGCGTGTATACACAACATACATCTAGGTCATTTTTTTATTATTTTTCAAAAAGACTAACTATTTAATTAAAGCCTGCAAGAATTTCCGATTTTCACAGTCAAGTCAGTCAGGTTTTGCATTATGAATGAAAAAAAAATAAACATATTATAACCATTGTATTTCATTACTAATTTTTAAACACCTTTTACTTTATAACAAAAATCTGTGACCTGTATAAAGAAAACAAATAATCCGTTCAAGTAATAAAATATGTTACACAGGTCGAGACCATTAACCAGTCGCAGCCCACACATGATTTTGTAAATGTCAGGTTGCGTTTATCCACACTATAGACGCGTCATATTTTTTCATTTATCATTTGTCACTATTAGAAATTTCGCAGCTCCGTGAGTGGCTTATTGGCTTCAATGTTCGATTCGTTCTTTAAAAATGTATCCGAGAGCAAGTGGTCGTAAGACTCGTAAGTGGAACTTGCGAGGTACTGCGCGACGATCCGATTTTATTGCGATCTTGATTAATATTTATGATTCAATTCTTTGTCCGCATCATGAATTACATATGGCTCGTGCTGGCCGCAGTGATAAATCGGTTTAGGCAAACTCTTAAGTATTAGCGATTCGCGATGCATCTCTACGGCTAATGTAGGCGGTGTGGAGTCGTTAAAATCAACATGAATCATAATTAAGTATTACAGCCAATATAACGAAATGTTTGTCAGGCGTTTAGTATTTACAAGCCCGTCATACTAATTTGCGATTGAGTAAATTACGGTTGATGAAAGTGGGACCACAAGTTATCATTCCTAATTGTGCAAATAAGCTGAGTGCGTATAGACGTCATCCGGGTACTGCATCTGGTGAAGAAAATTTAAAGTCAATACGTGGGTGTATCTAGTAAATCTATAGAATACGTTTTACGCCCAACATTCAGCGATAGAGCGTACAACTTCTAATGTATTGATTTAATACAGTTACCTATATGAAATGAAATTAATTTGATTAGGTATCTATTGAATACACAATGAAGTATCACAGCCCACCCAGCCTGTGCCACAGTATGATTGAACTACTTTCTAGGTTTTTTTGCTCAAATTAAAAGTAGTAATCTGACGGGCACGAGTATTGTGACAATTGTCAATCAAATAAGCCGACTTACAAATAAATCTGAGATGCGAATAATTAGTTGCTTAAATATTTATGCAAATAGTTGCGTGCTTTAGAAAGCAGCACGGAAATAGTGGGTTGTATGAGCTGATAGACAGGTGATAGGTGTGTGGAGATGTAGGAGGCGGAGGGAGGCTGGCGGAGGTACCGTCGCGCTCACACCAAGCGCTCCCGTTTGACAGATACGATACGACATGCGCCCGCGCAACGCGCACTGTCAACGCTTTGCTCTATTGTGACAGCCATGAACTGTCCCAAAAAGAAAAGCTATTACAGTTAACCGGTTACCTTTTTTGGTTCACAGTGTGCATTATTCTGTACAGAACTATTACTATTAATAATAATTGTTGCTGTTCATTGACCTACCTATTTACCGTCAGACACGCCTTTATTTTAAAAGGGAAAATATCAGAATAGTAGACACAACCATAATCTTAACTTTTAGTTTGGTAGTCTAGTTGGAAAATAATAAAGAACATTTTACCGTAAGCTATCATACAAAACTAAATTTTCTCAATGGATGGAAATTCTTCCATCGGGATGGAACAGAACGTGGGCTCAGTTCGGTTGGTGGTGATGATGATGACGATGATGTGCACAGTCCGCTGGTATTTAATTGCATACAATTTGCGGCAGCCAGTCGAGCTGTTGCTGTACAAACAACCACAAACCGAATTACTGTTATTTCGAACTTTTTCTAACACTATCTTTCTTTGTAATATTTTTTCTAACATTTATTAAAATGATCAAATAAAAATCAAAACAATCATTTTAAAAAACTTTAGTAGTTTAGTTTTTACTAGAAATGTTGTGAACATAAGTTGAGACTCTAACATTCAACCGATAGCCGAGTTCTTATTAATCGGCGCTACGAGGTTCAATTGACGTGATTGTCCGGCCACTGGTTTTACTGACGAAAGGAGACCGGGTCGTGATCACAGTGCTCCCAATCAATGGTAAACACAGTGGTCTCTGAATTATCTCCCAGTTTGATTATGAGCGTACTTAAATCGGAATTTTAATTCGTGAAGCTACTCTAAACTTCAGTAATGGAATACTTTAAGCTATAGCTACTACGTTGTCAACAATAAACAATAAGAGAAGTCACTTGACCTTTAAGATCCTATGCATAATAATACCGTTCTTTTTCTATTTGCAGCTGTATTTGATGTGTTGGCTTGTGCGAGATAATAGAATTGAAGTTTGTTATCTTTTAATGTACGGTACCGTGTACCTTACTGACAACGTATGATCTATAACGGATTGCGACAAATGGAATGATTTATCAAATATTACCGAACATTCTACCTACGTAAATATTTTAAAGACTTAGTACAAAATAAATAATGTATCAGACATTGAGTTTTTTGGTCAGACCAAACTTGTTTTTTTTGAATAATTTCGCATTCGGTGGAATTAGGAATACTTACCGATGATTTAAGTATTTAAAATATGTAATATATTTCCTGTAGGTTGAAAAACGAATAGAAATCAGTAAGGAAAAAAATCTGTGAGATAAGGCATCGTAGGATAAATATGGACCAACTCATTTTTAATTATTTATAAATTTAAAGTAAATAATTACTGATCATTTATAAAGAACAAAGTAATTTTCTTAAAACTTTTGTTGTCTTATAAAAATGTTTGCATTAATTTCCCAAGTGGCCATGCACCGTTTTGTAGAATATCAATATGGCATCCGAACATGTTTTACTGCCCTGGTAGACGACATTATTGCTGATCATATGATACCCCAACAGGGTCTTTATCTTTATTGCCTTTCTATCTCTGTTCATGTTTGCTTTCTATCTAAATGTCAATTGCAACCAAAATATACGCACCTAAGATTGAATCAATTCAATGCCTATAGATTTTTAAGTAGGTATCAAGACTTGTGGGTTTATTTTAATGCCTTTATTTGCATGTTACTATGCTACATTATGTTTTTATTTTGATATATATTACAGTTAATGAAACACAGATATTTTGTTGGAAAATCAATATTCCAATCATTGTAAAAAATCCTAATAATAATAATTGTTCTAATACATACATACATACATACATAAATCACGCCTATATCCCCGAAGGGGTAGGCAGAGGTGAACTAGCACCCACATTTCGCCAATTATGTTAGGTCCCATGTAATAGGTGGCGAGCCTATTGCCATATATCGGGCACAAAAGTGTCGCAGTACATTGCTAGGTGGTATAAGTGGAACGCTGCTGCCCATCCCTCATCACTGATTTATCCTTAGTCGCCTTGTACGACACCCACGGGAGAGATTTGGGGTGGTGACAATTGTATTCTACTCTGCCGTCACCACACGGCCCTGTTCTAATACGCATCATAAAATAGATGTTTTTTCTTCTATGCATCGCATTTATGGTTACAAAATTTCCCTTATATTTTTAAAATACGATTCTGCTAATAAAACATACAGTTAAGTGCAAAATAGTGTTTGGTTTTCGTTTTATTTGTAGGTTCGATTTCACCGAGAATATAAAAGATAAGAGACACTTTGCCTTAAAGATATCTTTGAAATCTTAGATTTTAATCGTTAACTTGAAGTTTTAGGGAAAGCTGACATAAACTTTCCACGAAGCTCGCTTGCGGTAGAATGGGTGGACATAATATTCTTAAAGAGCCCTGGCAACCTCATTCATCGTAAGCAGACAATACTAAAGTTATTTGGTTTCGACGTCCTGCAAAGTTTTTTATCAGGTGAGCGGCACCAACTTTGAGTGGAAGATACCGCTATGAGCCACCTCTCTTAAATAGTCATGAATCATTAGCGAAATCGGGAGGAAAAAAATACTGGTATAGTTATGAAGGATGGTATACAGGTTGTTAATAATAAGTAAGTATTCCTAGGGCTTCCTCTCCTCGTGATATTGAAGTGTACCTTATTATATTGCAGTGTGCCACTACAAAATGTACAAAATAAACCTTTTGTTATTTTTGTACCTTTTTTCAGAGATACCGTTATAGTGGTGACCCCAGTGTGCTGGGTCTTTCATTATGTCACCCAGAGGTCATAAAATCATCCCAGTTAGTACCACTGCGGTTTGGTGGGTAGGTAACTAAAAATGATAAGTTAACAACAGTGGTAATTTTTTAAATAAAAACAATAAAAAAGAGATATTTATAAGGTAACAAAGGAATTAAGAGCATACATACATACATACATAAATCACGCCTATATCCCCGAAGGGGTAGGCAGAGGTGAACTAGCACCCACGTTTCGCCAATTATGTTAGGTCCCATGTCATAGGTGGCGAGCCTATTGCCATTTATCGGGCACAGAAGTCGCAGTAGGTACATTGCTAGGTGGTATAAGAGGCACGCTACTGCCCATTCCCCATCACTGATCTACCCTTAGTCGCCTTGTACGACACCCACGGGAGAGATTTGGGGTGGTGACAATTGTATTCTACTCTGCCGTCACCACACGGCACCAATTGAGAGCAGTATTATTATTATCCGTTTTGAAACATCATGTATATTGAATTCTGATAACCTACTAATTATCTCGGCATGCCGTCACCACGGACACATGTTCGGCTTCAATACGTGTTCACGTCGTCATCGGTTACGCACGTACCACCAACACCCGCATATCTTCTCGTGCGTAGGTGACCGCCGCCATCGAAAAAATCGAAAGGGTTATTCGTGTCAGGGGTTGTTCGCGCACGGTCATCGATTTACATTCCTCACGAGCCAGGTCGGAATGCAGGTTCGGCTTGATCATGAAAAAATGTGGAATTCGTAAACTACATAGGGTTTTTTCCGCAGTAGATTTGCAGAAGCACGACCAACAGTCATGAGGGCTGCTCTCGTAATCAGATGAGGGCACGAGTTAAACAAATAGCTGCGAGTTATATTGCAGCCAAAGAGAAGATGGTTGGCACTTTGATGTTACGTAGCAGTATCGATTACTATACTAAGGCCACTAAAGACGTGATAAAGAACGTAAACAATGTTGATGAGTTTTTAATATACAATATTCTTTTAAACCAATTAATATTTTCAAACTTATATTAACTGTTCTACCTGTTTTACTTATAACTGTTTAAATAATTCCTACTTCACAATTGCGGTGCATTTTTGTATTTATCACCATCAATCAGCCCATCACGATCCCCTGTTTTCCTGGCTTTTCTTGTGCAAATCCTTAGATTAGCTAGGTTTATTTTTTTTACATAAATAGTTCTGTTCAAGCATTTCTTGCAAATATGTATCTTCGGGCCGGTTTTTTGATGCATAGTTAACTGTTAAGCAATTGTGTTACCTATCTTTAAATATCACTGATATTTAACAATTAGTAACAATATCAGACTGATATTTATCCATTAGTAACTAAAACTGTTACTAATGGTTACATATCAGATTGATATTAGCAATTAGTAATAGTTTTTAACAATTGGTTGCGTTAACTATGGATCAAAAAACGGCCCTTAGTAGGCAATTTCATGTTTCTCTGCCTGCACTAAGGAGTAGTTAATTTCATTTGTGTAAATGTAACAAGAGAACTCTGTAGCATGCCTCCGACTTATTCTCGTTCAAATGATAAAATGTAAATAACAAAAACAATTACGAAATTTAGAAATAAATGTAGGATTTATAGCTAAAACTAGTGGTGGCCCGCGGCTTCGCTCGCGTTAATGTCGGTTGCCTTCCTCGATAAATGGACTATCCAAAACAAAAAGAATTTTTTAATTTGATTCAGTAGTTCCTGAGATTAGCGCGTTTAACTAACCAGCCAACCAACCAACCAAACAAACAAACTCTTCAGCTTTATAATTTTAGTATAGATAATATCAAGTCGCCAGAAAGAGAGTGGCAGCCCTGAAGTGTAGGGCTCGCGCCAGTCGGCAGCCAGCCGCGTAAGCACTCGGTTCAGGAGGTCAGCCAGCGAGCGGTCGCGAGTGTCGTGAACTCTCGACTACCGTTTAGGTTTCGGTTCTTGCCTCCGGCAGAACAACAGCAATTCCTCCAACAAAGTAATAAACATAGGTACAGTAGTCTCATGCTATTGGTTTGTTTACTACCTATCTAAAATCCCTTTCAATATTATATTAAACTAGTTTCGTACGTTTTCTTTCCGTAAGAACCTTCTACAAAGAATAAAAAACTTAAAAAAAAAGATGAAATAGGTGCACGAGGAACTGGGATTAATTTTTATATACTTCTATCTAAATATCTTTAAAGGATAGAAGTACGAAAATAATATCTTTGTAGACTTTTGTCTGTGGTATGATTAACGTAGATAATATTCTGTGGTATTTTTCAGAAAATCTGCAGCTTGGAGAGTTACATACATCATATGTAACGCTTTTCTCCCACAGTCCCACAGGGGTAAGCAGAGATCACTTCATTCCACTTCCTACGATCCTTTTATACTTCTTTCGCTTCATCATAGATGATAGGTGTGAGAGGGTGTGATAAAATATTTAATTTTAATTTAATTTTTAATTTTAAAAAAAATCCAATATAATCAATCTCTTCATGCATGCCCGTCGGTTTCAGGTACTCTTGACCTGGCCCTTTTTAATAGACTTTCAATTTGGTTAATGTTAGAGAGTTAATGATCAAATAATCATATTATAAGATTATTGAGTGGTCCTTGAGAATGTTGAGTCAGCGTGTAGCCTAAGCGTCGCAAGCGCACGTGCCCGCAGCAGTAGATAGTGTCTGACCGGACCGCGGTGACGTAGCGCTAATCGCGTATTATTCTCGTCGTGACTAATTTCTGTCTGCGAACAATGCTGTAAGGATACAACGGTTACTTTCGAAACCTGCTCTGGTTGGAATTTTTCCGATGGAGTTATGATTTATGCATAGCAAGAACCCTGTTATTTGTCAAGTTTTGAAATGACAAAGTTGTTTGTCTCGCACAAAGTCGGTAGCCGGGTTAGTTTTGGATTTAGACTGAGACTAAAATTAATTGACTATTTTCTACAACGTATACCTCCTCCACGTTTCATTTAGAATTTTTCACTTCAAGAGACTGGAGGAGTTTAAACATGATATGACGGCAGATGAGAATACGGGCACTGACAGCTGAACAGGCATCTTCACCTTTACATAAGTACAATATGTCCCTTCTGGACTTTCAGATTTTATAAATCACTGCGAAATTTTCTGTGGGCGGTTGATTGTCATCACTATACGCTGCCTTGATCAAATATTTTGCATAGACGATGATTAATTTTGTCTCTATATCATGATTGATGACGTGAACTCGAATAGCACTTGCAAAATTGCACTTATCTGAAAGACAATGCTATTGTTGTCTCATCAAGTTTTTTAATAATGATTTTATTTGCCTTACGCTAGGTGTGATACAAAACGTAGTTCTATCTGATTGGAGCTCCCGAACCGTAATAATACACGACGCGCATGTAGCTATTACTATCTTTTTTTCCCTCTGTTGTATATTAAGCGCAATATCTTTATCCTTTAGCTTTATTTCCTTTTTCCTTCTTCATTTCCCTCGAAACATCAAACAGTTCTTAAATCTTATGGAATTTAAACACGAGGAACATTTATGGATTTTAAAAGTGTACATTTCACATGTTTAATATTTACCCACCAGTCCGTGAGTAAATATCTAATATCAATGAAATAAAAAAAGAACGAGGTAAAAGTTTGAAAAGATAAGTAAGTAGAAGGAAGCTTGTGCAGACAATAAAAAAAAGTAATATTTCTGGTTTCCGTTGCATTGCAATTAAAAGTCAAATACGGTAATAAGGGCTTATTTTTAAGAAATTTAAGGTTTATTGAAAATATAGCTTAAAAAAGTGTTATATACACTTTTTTAATTAAATTATAAAAGTGTAATTTTTTGTACAAAAAATAAAATTTATGACCCGATATCCAGTGTTTTGTGGGTTATTTGTTATTTTACCATGAACACAAAGTATTTGACATAATTATTGGTTTTATTTTACATAAATAGAACCACAATTTTTTAAGAATCGAGTTTTTTGTACATAGAGTCCACAGATAGCAATAAATGTCTTAATTATATTAATAAAAAATTGCAATAATTTTTCAATTTTTTTTTCTATGTTTTTTGACGATAATTTATGATCTAGTTTCACCCCCTTGCAGGGTTGCACTTTATCCAGGGACACACTGTTTATTGATATCCTAGAAAATTTTTTTTTTGAAAAATACATTGTTGTCATCGTCTGCAGTTTATGTAAAAATATAGCTTAATTATTTAAAAGTTAATACAGAAGGTAAATTACAGAAGTTAATTATGTATGTACTTATGTAGGTACTTACATAATTTTAAAGTTCTTCTAATTCCGTTATAGGTACTTACTTTTTATGACAAATATTATACATTAGCTTTATTCTACTTTGCCCTGCCACCAGCCCCGCGGGTTTCGGACTAGACGATTAACGGTAAAGACGGCAATGAGTAATAAAGAGCAGTACCGTTCGTCTTATACCACTTAGCAATATGCAGTATATTGGTTTACGTGGCATAAAGATTGCAGTAGGCTGGCCCCACAGAACTGTAAGGGCATCCGCAGGCCATGCGATTTAATTGGACAACTAAATCGCAGATCGTACCAATAGTCATAACCCGCACATCTTTACAACTAAATCGTACATACGTTTCTATGACTATTAGTACGATCTGCGATTTGTCCAACTTAATCGCATGGTCTGCGGGAACCCTAAAAGACCTAAAAGATCTCTTTTACTGTTCTGTGGCTGATGGATTTGACATGGGATTTAACATAATTGGCGAAACGTGGGCGTTAATTCACTTCTGTCTACCCTTCGAGGATAAACAGGCGTGGTTTATGTAAGTGTAATACAGGCGAGTTTAAAAATTGGTTTATACTGTTCTATTAGAACCATCCACTGTCATTTTTATAAACTCAAATTTTCATACAGTCAATAGCCCGCCAGACTATACAAAACAGGCAAACATGTCCAATATATTTCAAATTTTCAACTTCAACATGTTTAATTTAAAGCAGAAAATCGATTAAGACAATTTGAAATCTTCTGTTAACTTGACGTGCTGTTGACTGTAAGTAAACTTGGATGACGTAAAACTGACTATAAAACAAAGTTCAAGGCTATTCATTAGCATGGTGTGTTAGAACTAATTTAAAAGCGATAAGCATTTTTGTTGCTAATTATTACTTTTTAGACGTTAATTCAGTTAAATGAAGGGTACAAATTAATTTTTATCAGTCAAAAAGTATGCTCCAGGTGAGGCTCGAACTCACAACCCCGGCATTGCTCACGAACACTGTCTTATAAGTACCGTGCGCTAACCAATTGCGCCACTGGAGCGATGAGCTCGCTGACGAAAATACAGTACCAGACCCGCGCTTCCCTCCCAACGCCCCTCAGCGCCTCCCTGCCCCCCGATTTATGTTACGGGCGTGCTGACATCACTCCATAAATTAACGTATGTTTTAATATTTCTAATCACGCATCGGACTATAGTGTGTAGCTACAAAGATAAAACATATCAATGGGAACCGTTATCGTTAGGTGTAATGGCTGTCAATTAAAAACATGTATTGACTTTAATCATGTAAGTAGGTATACGCCATCAACTTAAAAGACATGTAGATAATTTAAGTGATTATTGTAATAAAATGTCATAATAGAAATGCTCTTATTTTATACGATACATCATCGGAATATATATTGAATAGCAGTCTAAAGTCAGGTAAAAAACGTAAAACGAAGATTAATTTCCGAACCCTAGAAGGTTTGGTTGGTTATCATTAATTAATCGATTTCTATCTAACTCTTAAATTAGACGGTTATCGATGAATAGATAGAAGTTAAGAAAATATTTATGTAGCTTGCCAACGAACAACGCAAACATATAATTAAAAGGTACAAAATGCTTATAATTAGAGAAGGCAAAATATTAGGGCTGCTCCACACGTATTTGCTCGCAGTGGCCGGCGCGGCGCGGGCGCAGTCGGCGGGCCTGCGGGCGTTCGATTAGCGCTCAGCAAAATGATATGTTAATGGTCTATCGAGAAATATGGCTCATTGTGTAGCACTCATTCTCCAGCCACTACTTGTATACGCTTCCGATGAATGTGAACGATTACACCTGGAACTGTCATTAATATTAAAACGATTAATACAATTATGTGGGTAGTATTACAATTATATAAATTAGTCAATCACAGAAGATAATGAAAGGTATATTGAATGTTTAAATTTCATTTGAGACATTTTTACAAGTCGTCGACTTTATGCGAAAATCTTGTTATTTTAGGTCCTGGTTCAAAACGAATATTATTTTTAACACACATCTTTGAAGAGACTATTAAGAAGATACACTCATACAACGGTAATGATAATACTCCAAATATAAATGGTTAGAAAGCAAACTGTTTGTAGGTATCTAACTTTTCCAAATTAGCTGCCCCGCAAATTTATTTATTTTATCCAGTCATTGTTTTAAAGTACTTAGACTAACCATTACCTATCCCGGCGCTATTAGGTTCCTAAATATAATTGGTTAGGTAAGGTCAGAGCTTCTTCATGTCAATATCGATAAGAAAACGGCAAGTGTCAACTAACAGTAAAAGTCTGAATAACAACTCGAACAAAATTGTTAAAAACTATAAAGTTTTGGCCATTTTGATAGTGTTATTTTTTAGTTTTTACTAGAATAAACTAATAATTATAAAACATTAACTATTTCGTAAGGAAACAAACCTGTTTACCTTTCACATACATACCTATATAAATCACCACTATATCCCCGAAGGCATAAAATAGAATTCACTTCTGCGAATTAACACCCACTTTTCACTAATTAAGTTAGGTCCCATATATTAGTGACGAGCCTATTGCCATCTATCGGGCACATACATCTCAATATATTGCTAGCACATATAATACCACTCGAGGAATGCCGCTGCCCATCTCATCGCTGTCTTTACCCTTAGTCGCCTTGTACGACACCCACGGGAGAGATTTGGGGATGTGACAATTGTATTCTACTCTGCCGTCACCACACGGCTGCCTAAATGTGTTTTATTTTAATATAATTTATTTCATTGTTTCTGATGATTCTCTCACTGAAATGCATTTCCTAATTCCTAAGTTGCACCTGAATTTTGACCGATACAGCAATTATAGACTCAAATACACTTCCTTAATAGAAGTCTCGCAATATATATGGCGGCTTGGCTAATGGCGCAGTGGAAATATCGAGCGGCGGCAAACTGACTGATCAGTCGATCGAGCAGGACAATCGCCCTTAATGAAAGTAATTAACACGAAGCGATCGCCTGATACCGATAGTCAGCGTCTTAAGCCGACAGCCGACACTACAATGTGCGCCTAAATCAACCTACACTCGATCGCTAATTACAAAATAAATTTATGTGTCTGTATGTATGCACAGAGGATTCGTGAGATTGATTTAAGAATGGGAAATCTGGAAAAAAATATCTCAATAGAACACACCTTGATCCTCTCCCGCAGGAAACCCACACGCACATGTGACCAAGTACCTCATTTGGGCCTCGCCACGCAACTATCACGCAACCTACCTAATCTCAAATTGAAAATACTGCGAAATAAGAAATGAACCTTTGATGTTTTTGCTTGAGCAGAATATCAACAATGGGATGCAATCACAAAATCAGCTGATGCAGGTAAAGGTATTGAATAAGGTGCATGCATTCATTTTTGAAAGATTTTAAAGTAATGTATCCGACAACCCGTGTGAACTAAGCTCGATGAGAAAGTACAGCCGGTGCTTAGCAAGCTGGACGTCCATTACGTGTGGGGTTGCACAGTCGGGAAAACTTTATTTCCCTACATGTCATTTATATCTGGATGTGTGTAGATCAAGGTTACGGCTGCATTTATCTTTTATGGGCACCGTAAATCAGGAACAAATTTATCGATAAAGCGGTATAAAGCTAACAGTACGACTTGTTGGAATGTTTGACCAAGATATTGCCCTGATACCTATGAATATGTAAATAACCAGAATAAACATCACCTACTCCTATCTCATCCGAATTGTTCAAGGTTAACCGAAGTAAGGAGATTTTAAAGGTGTCAAGGAAAAGGCACACCTTGATTGCTGAAGTATTTACTAACACTTGTGAATGTAATTCAGTTTGACGATCGATCATATTACCAAGGACATCAAAGAGTTTAGCGAATTCGAGAATTACTTTCTTAAAATTAACATTATTTTATTTATATTTACCAGCCACTAAACGTGAACTCAATTAAAGTCATAATTATTGAGTTTCAGAGATTGATTGATCTCTTGCTTTTAAAATTAAATTAATCCTGAAACTGCAAAAATTTTCCACTATTTAAACATTTTTTTATCAAAAAATTGATTACTTCCCAATGGAGATGTAATATTTATTTAAAAAGTAGCTCTTTGCTTTGTTCACAAGCTATATAATTTATTTTTTGGACTGTTAATTACAAACTAAGTATATACTTGTAATATTGCACTTGCAAGTAACTCTTGTGCTACTCTATTTCCAAGTGGTTCAACATAACGACAATGCCCTTCGAAAAATGTGTCTATGAACACATTTTCTAAGGCTGTAGCACGTGACTACAGCAATTAAGTAATAAAACAATTCGCAAAATAGTCTTAAAAGTCACGTGTTAGAGATTGAAACCGATGTTATAATCACATATTTCGACTGGCTAATCGGCCGACTTTAAAGTGTAGTCTACAGCATATATTGAAGACAATCACTTTATCTTAAAGTTCTATTTTTATGACATACAAGACTAACCCCCGAATACAGAAACGCTACTCAAATTTAGGGGACTGCTTAAAAAGTTAAGTGCACATTACCTGTCAGAATTTGTATGGAAAAACGTTAATTTTGACAATACTTAAATGTTAAGCAGGACTCAAATTTTGAATAGCGTTTCTGTATTCGGTGTTAACGTGTTTGTGTAACTCAACATAACTTACACATTTCTATAAACGTATAGGTACTAAAGAAGTTTTATGAATATGAAATTACTTATTGACACAAAACCTTTACTCACCCTCTCACACACTCACTAACTTGCATCGTACACACCGAGAGGATAATCATTGAATTGTTTTAATTACATTGAAATGTACTACCGTAGCTAAATACAGAAATTTCCTAACCAATCTTAGGTGAGGGCGCTGTATGCTCCAGTACAGGTTCACTTAGTTCGGCAACAGATGCTAAATTTTAAATGGTGTAATTACAGCATTAATTATCATAATTATAGTATCTTAAGGAAATCTCTTTTAATTAAAAAAAAATGGCGAAATGTCAGTAATTTCACCAGTATAAACAGGAGTCATTTAAATTTAAGTATAAAGTTCCACAGAGACGCAGTTTTACATTACGTTAATTTGAAATTTTATTTTAAATAGATACAAACTTTTGATATTCCTTTCATTCGTCCTGGACTGGACTGAAAAAATAACGTAGAAGAATATGCCATTCCGACTTACCCCAGGAGTCGACTTAGGGGGAGATTTCCCTGTGTATTGTATACCTTTGTGTGAACAACCTATAGCCTCAATCACTTTCCGCTCATCTGTCTCTCAATGGTCTTTCTCATCACTGGCAGCTTTCTGGTATGATAGATGAATGAGTTAAAAGTGAGTGGATGGCTCGATGATAATATTTCAATGATATATGGAAGAAAACTATTAAGTATTAAAGTTACTAAATTTGAGCTGTATTGTTAGTAGTATATTTGTAAAAGAAGGCTTTTATTACATAAATACGTTTAAAATAACATAGACATATATACTATGATTTAGTGATATAACTAAAAACTTTTCCAATTGTGTATTTAAAAATAAAAGCCCAGCTTCAGAACACTCAGTCCGTTCCACATATCATCAGTGCAAGGTGAATCGGGACAATAAAAGTAGACCGGGTTCGAGCAAACATAAAAGCATTCCATCTCCAAGGATGAATGAATCGAGGCATCATTCTCAAACGAGCATATCGCTCGTTTTGTTTGTTTGTTCGTTCCTAATGAAAAAGCACATTCGGATCGAGGTGCGCACCTGTTGAGGCGCCGACGACGCCCGCCGCGCCGTGGGACCAGCCAGGTAAAGATATACGCAAAAACCATACTTATTGTATTTGCGGCTGTGAACTTACACTGACCGCTTTTTCACAGACGTATATGTTTACATGGAGTTTAATCACTACTGTCTTAAAATAAATTGAAAGAAGTCGACGCGTCGAGACACAGAAGACCTTAAACAGTTCAAGAGCGTAAAAGGAATCGAAAGTTTGGCAATAACATTGAGTGCCGGCGAGGAATTCAGATCGTGGACGACACGATTTTATATCCCTAGCTTGAGAGACATAAAGAAAGCACGAAACGTTTTATGTGTAGGCCGGGGCCTACTCAGATATGTGCGTTCCGTGTTTCAATTTTTGTCCATATCTGGCGGCAGCGGTACTGCCACGGCCGCGTGTACTCAGATGCAGATATGCTAAGAACGTGCGCGTCCGCGCGGTGGCGGCGCGGCGGCGGCGCGGACGCCGTAGGCGTGAACATCCCGACGCGGCGCGAGCGCACACTGCACAGATTTATGCACGTGTCCGCGACACTGTGCGCACTGCACTCCAAACCCACACTGTTCGACAGGACATCTACCTTACCCACAATACCTGCTTCTCGATTCTACCTAATTTCTTTTTACCAGAGAGCATTATTTTTTTGTTTCTTTTTCTCGAGGCACGAAGCGTAAATATTCTTTTACGGCCACTATTGAATAATCCGGTATGTGTGATTTAGTGAGTTGTTGATTTTATCCACATTCCGCGCCGTTGTACAATACGCCGAATGGCGCAATGCGAAATTCCATTAAGCTTTTTGAATGCGAATAAAGGAAGATTTTGGAAAAAAAATGCATCGCCGCTCTCGAACAGGTTTATTGTTCGAGCTTTGGGGAGGAACAATAATACAGTTGTATTCGTAGCAACCATGACAAACCACTATTACCGACAAACCACTATTACCTGTGGCTACATTTTTTATTTTATGAATTTTGAACTAGATGCTGCCCAGGCGAGAAAAACTGACGTAGAGGGTGCCAGTCCCGACTCACCCCCAAAAGTGTGAAAAGTAGATTAAACGCATGATAAATCAATGAGCACCTTGTGGTACCCGAATGGTGGATAACAAACCACCAACAATGGCATACCGAGAGAGACTTGGTATCGGGCTGGCGGCCGGCTGTAAAACCTAACCTCAAGCAGTATGGATTGGAAATGCTGTCATCCTCATCACTCTCTCCGCTTATTGGTCTTTCCGCACGGTCCTTTTCATCACTTTCTAAACATTCATTCATCAAAGCACCTTTCCGTTGTTATGAGTGATTTAAATTAAAAGTGAGTGGATGACTTGATAACCTCTGACCGTCATAAAACTGACCGAATTTAAGAGGAAATATACGGAGCCGAACTTAGATAAACTAGATGCAGGGCCGGAAGATGATGATGATGATTTCTGAATAATTAAAAAAAAATCAAGTTCCTAGACTTTTATAAGATTTTTTAAATTAACGTAAGAATCGGCAAATATATGTTCTTCTTAATCTAATGGGTTGCGCGTAGGTGCTTATTCTAATACATTGCGCGTGCTCACGTCGCACCACGAATGTGGGGTATGCTGCCTAAGTAAAAAATGTGAAGATTTTACACTTGCTACCATGCTGGTGCTCACGGGCCGCATGTAAGCATGTATCACGTGTTCAGTGCTTGGTAACAGTTTTGCAATCAACGTTTGGTCAAGTGCTTACTCTGCGGCTACATGCGAGGTCTGTGCTGCTGATTCAATGCAGATAAATAAATCAGGTGGCACGTTTTTTTTAACGTGTTCTTTGCTCTGCTTATTCCAACAAAAAAAAAATGCTAAGATGAAACCAATCAATCCATGTTTATATTCTAGCGAATGTTTAGATATTTAAACATTTAACGTGGTGATGTTATAAGATTCCATAAATCGCTTCTTAAATACAAAAGATAAAACTCTAAATTGACATTAATTCAGAACACCGAATATTTCGCGTATTTTTTGAAACAACAGAGACATTAAACCTTCAGATCGAATAGAAACGCCGATCGAATAGAAATAGAAAAGTCGTAACTCATTATCACCTGCCTAATAATAGCGACATTGATGGTTGAATTGAGCTTGAAGCCATATAATTCTCGCTAAAGCAATAAAGTTTACTGGTTTCTATACACGTTCTGAGATAATTTATAATAAATATTTAGAACATAAATTTGGATAGGAATATCTACGAGAAATTCTTAACGTAACAGATTTATTGGTAAGTAAATATACAAATTTCTAGCATCAAATAACTATTGAATTGTGCGAGTCAAAGAGACTATATAATATGTAAAAACTTTACAGCTGTATTAAGTTACATACATACATACATAAATCACGCCTATATCCTAGAAGGGGTAGGCAGAGGTGGATTAACACCCACTTTTCGCCAAATAAGTTAGGTCCCATGTAATAGGTGGCGAGCCTATTGCCATATATCGGGCACAAAAGTCGCAGTACATTGCTAGGTATAAGAGAAACGCTGCTGCCCATTCCTCATCACTGTTTTATCCTTAGTCGCCTTGTACGACACCCACAGAAGAGCTTTGGGGTGTTGACAATTGTATTCTACTCTGCCGTTACCACACGGCCATGTATTAAGTTACAGACCTTAACATTTAGTAGCTGCTAGTGTAATATAATCAAAGATTTAAATCAAACAAACTGATCTAAATATTGACTGTTCTAAATTAAAACACTAGCTAAATTGACCCATATTTTATTTACGTCAAAAGACATTGATAAGATTTTCTTAAACTCGAAATTTCAGCAAAGTATTATCTGCATTGAACATTACCTATAATATTGTTTCATTCAAGGCAATTGAAGATGTAAAATGTGTTGCAATTTAGGTACTGAGTGGTTCAAATTATCCAAATTTTTTCATGGTTTCGAAAAGCAATAGATTTTTAATAACTTAAATACTGGATGTTTTACATATACAGAAAGCAAAAGAACAAAGAAGATTGCACCGTCGTGCTTTTAAAAAGTGCTAAGGAGTCGACAAAGCATACATTCTGGGCAGTTTGTGTGAAGAGGGCAGACACGACATGTTGCCCACACCTTATCAGGGCTAAACAGTAGTTAGACTGTGCAAACGTGATCATCGCGAGATACAAAAGTGTGTTATTCGGATAGCGCACGTCCGGCGGATGTCCGAGCGCAGATAAACATAAAACACAACCTGTCCCTATCTGAGTTTTGCTTTACACACCTTATCAATAATACGCTGTTTTTATCTTGGCTATCTCATTTAATTAGAAATTCCAACGCGTATTTGATGTCCAAGACTTTGTTATAATGATCATTTCATTAAATTATGTTCTAATGATCATCATCACCAGCCCATTAGCGTATCCCCACTGCTGTAGCACAGGCTTTCCCTATTGATGAAAGGATATAGGGAGAATGGGGCACAACCTTCCACGCTGGCCCAGTACGAAAAGGTGGGTATTAACGACTGCTGAACCAACGGCTTAACGTGCCTTCCGAAGCACGTAGGAGCTGGAGATAATAAATTTTTGGTCACCCATCTAATAACCAGCCTTAACGAACATTACTTAGTTTACGCAAGCACTGCGCTAGAAAAAAATACATACATAAATCACGTAGGTACATTAGAAACACACTCGTATTGGCTGGCGATTTCATTCTTCATCTATTTCTTTTAGTTATTAACGAATCTGCTTTGTTTTACAATGTGTTCTTATGGATTTATTTTTTTAGCAATACGTATCGTATCACGGGTTAAAAGAGCTCGTTGTCTCGTTGAGATCTGACCGATGAAGAACTACAAAATTAGCAGAATTATGGCGATAAATAAAAATATGCACCGTATTGATTGCCGCCGGTAATACTCTTGGTATTGTTATTCATATTAATGTGTAGTGCTACGTGGGTGTGTAGTTGCTATTGTGTTGAAATCGCGGGAGATTAATGGTATAATATAAGTGTCAATACAGAACAATAATACAAAGCTTTAGTTAATTGAGCGTGACTGTAAACTATACGCGCAGCAATAAAAAAAAAGATATTTTTTTTTACATAACTCAGTGATACGTAAGGGTGTCCTTAGGCATATGCGAGCACGCATCCTGTACGCACGTGCCCGCCACGCGGCCGGAAGCGCCGCCAACATCGGCACACTTCGCGCGACCTTAGAATTAGACCCATATCTCACAGAGCACAATATCACCATTGATTGCATCGACTCAAATTGCGTTAGAATTTAACACACATTCGTAATATTATAGAAATAAAATTGAAGAATCGCAATAAATCGTACCACTTAAATATTAAAGAATTTGACGGTAGTCAACTATAAGCTAACCTATATGAAGACACCAGCCCGCTTAGCATGACCACCAAAACACGATATGATAAAGCCATTTAACGTTTTGAATTGTCAAAACACAATGGATTTATGAAAGTTCTAAGTGGTAAATATATTAATAATTGGCTTTATCATAATTATCGTGTTTCGGTGGTCAAGCTAGCCGGACTGTAACAATTTTTAGTCTCCCCGTGACAATCTGTCCCCCGTGACCACGCTGTAAAGTGAACGAAACGTCGGGATAAAAACAAATTTGTTAACATCAAAAAAACACTGGAGTTAAGTTATTTCATTTGAAGTGCAATAACATATTATGTCACCATTTGCGGCGAATCGGGATAGCAATCATATTGAACGTACCTACACCTCACATAAGATCCTAGAAAATATCGCTAAATATGGCTTGAAAAAAAATCAAATGAAAAACGCATCGAATTAATTTTCCTTGAAAAAGTAAGTCTGAATAAGGAAAATACATTGTTTCCAAGTGTTTTTTTTCAATTAAGGTCGTTTTGTTTTATATAGGTCAGCGAATTGTGTAATTGGACAAATCTGATTATTTGTTCATTATTTTCAATTCTTGTGCCCTATGTTAACACACTTTCGCCACTCAAATGGACCACGCAAATATATTACAGGTACACAGGGACCGGTGGTCGGTGATTCGTAACCACCGCCAATGTCACTGTCGATACCTGCCACCGCAATCGGCGACTGCTATAAACAAATTTGGTCGCGATTTACGGCACGTTGACGATCTACAAGTATATTGTTTCCTGCTTCGAATATTTCTCGAGTGCTTTCTTGTAACACGAGCAAATTATACCTACAATAACGCCCGTTTGGGTTCTGTTTTATTTTGCTGCGATTATTTTTAAGTTCCAAGAAGAGCTGACTCGTTGCAGGTGTATGCAAATAAAATTTTACTGCTGCTGCATTGTGTCGGCAGAGTCAATTTTTAACGCTGAAAACGACACCTACTTTTGCTTTAGGTTACATTCTTTGCTCGCACTCGTAATCAACGCAGCTATAAAATACTATGTTGCTCACAATATACAGAAAGGCTTTAAATAACAAAAATAATAAAAGTGTGCAAAGAAAAAGGTAGGTTTAGCAGATAACCACCTGAACACACGCGAGGGAATTATCAACAATTTTTTGAGAAAAGATATTTCAGTTACACTTTTCACTAGAATTTATTAAATATAATTGTAAATATAATTTTATCTCTTAGTTGTATGAGAATGATCCATTTTTTTTCTAAGGTCCACAAAAAATAAATTCTTTCTCATACAACAAGTTAGATGCTCATACAATTACAATTAATCAGATTGGATGTTGTCTTTCGAATTGCTCTCTCCGTTCACTGTCTATCGTCTGACCGTTAAAAGTTGTCAATGGTCTTTTCGATCTGTTTTCATGTATATTTTTATGTATATATAGTTATAGCTAACGTATAGTTATATCTATTTGCTATATTGCTATAGTGCTATTTAGAAAATAATTAAACGTTACGTGATCCGTTGAGCTAATGTGTCTAGTGAGTTTTCCATATTTTACCTAGATGACGTATTTATCAACGCGAACCGCATAAAATCTGTATATTTTAGTAAGTAGATTACAGTACAACTACAGCCATATTTTGATTATTTAAACATTAGGTGATGCATTGAAGTAAAGAGTTTTAAATAGTTCACCTTGATATTCATCAGCGTGAACCCCATATGCATCTACATATTTACGTAAGTAGAATACATTGGCTTACGTAAATAATAAGTATTTTCATTTTGAAAGCCAGTGGTATATTGTAGTATTTTTTAGAAATCTGACATCTTCATTTTATATTTGGACTGTCGTGTCAGATGAGTTATAGTAAGTCTTTTTTAAGTTAGAAACTCCCAATGTATATAGTGTACATTATGCATATTTCTAAAGAGTTCATACACGGAAAATACTTGCACTTCCTCTTCGTGTCACGGAGGTCACGAATGATATATTCATGAATTCGTAAAGGTGTTCTATTTTGGGTAAGCGAGATAGTCATAAAGCACGACAATTTACAATTGAAAAGCGGTTACGAAAGCGCAACATAAGAAGGAATAATTCTCTCTCGGTGTGATAAACGGCGACATTCATAAAGGTGAAGAAAAAAATTAATTCGTGAATTCCTTAAGTTATTGGCACAAAAAGGGAAAATTTAAGACGTGCCAAGGCAGACAATGCGGAGTGGTGTTAATCTTGCCGCGATCAATAAACTCTCTGATTACACATTCATGGAATACTTTGCCGTGCTTGGAGTTGCTTGCCTTCGCCGTGCAGCGGCCAGGGCGGGTAAAAAATAACCCACATGGTTACCAACCCTGAATGAATATCTCGTATTATTTCTATGCCTACTTACATTAAAATTTAATTATCAACCATACGGTACCGGCTGCATCCTGGATTTTCAAAATTTTGCATATTATTTCCGTGTGCAGTTAATTTGACTACAAGACAATGAAGATACCCACTATCTATTTATACAGCATCCGTAAACTCATCGCGATTTTTCAGGCCCTTTCAATTTAGGTTCTTACTTTCACGCAATAATTGATGCCGTATTGAAAATAAAGACGTGTGTGTAGTAGTGAAAAAAAATTAATTAAACTCCATGATACAACTTGCATTATATAACTCTATAATGGTTCTTACAATACGTTTAAAAGTTATACATATAAAAACCACATAGTTTTTAACATTTAAAACTCTTCTTGTAAATTGACACAATAAATTTATTTAAACGCAAAAACCACACAACACAAAACCCCAATACTGCCTCCATGAGCCTAAAAGCGGTATTAAAAAACAGAATTATGTGATTTTTATTTTATCGTTTAGTTTACTCAATTACTCAATTGATACATCAAATGAGTTAAAGCGACATAATAGTAAAAAAAAACTACAAAAATATTACGCATCTCATTTTTATCTAAAATTAATAAATGACTTACAACATTTTTTAACTAATTATAAAAAACAATTTAATATATTCTTGAAAGACGTTTGTTAAGATATGGTAATGCTTTATGGATAATAACGGGAAGAATAGTTTAACACCGTAATACTAGTTTAAAAGCCTAGTTGTAAATAGGCAAATAGCTAAAAGGATAATAAAATTAAAAGCTACCTAAAATATTCGAACATCATTAACACTAATTACAAATATAAATCAATCTTCCCGGAAGTCGGAATATGTGGGAATATAATATAGTTATTATCAACTATAATTCACCACTTACCTGTTACTGTAGGTGTCAAGCTTGTTCTCTGATGGTATATAAAATCAACAATAGCTATGAAATATGTTTGGAATAAAATATGGTTTTATATTTTATAGTGTGCATAGGTGCCCATGATAACGCTAACAGCTATTTTATTGACTCAGTCTATTGGATTAGATAGGTGTTTAGAGGACTGGAAATACATCTCAGAGGCCACGGCTAACGGTTCTTGTTAAATAAGCAAAGATGACTTTTATCTGATACGCGACTTATCTGTGTTTGACGACGAGTGTCCTTGGTATTGACAGCACGTAGAATGGGAAAGTGATAATTTTTTGCCTTTTCATGTAAAACTTCGACCTTGGTTTATTTTTGTATGGGAGACGTTTTGTGTTGTGGTTGTGTATTCAGGGTTATTTCGAGTTTTACTATGAAAACATCGAACCTCAAGATAGTTTATGAACTAAGTAGTAAATAAGTTAAATCTAGTCCTTTTTTATGATAATATAATATTTTAACTGAAGCAGCATGAAATTAAAGAATATTTTGGGATATAATTTTTTTTTTTTATCTATTATAAAATTTTTAAACTTGAATTGATTAAAACTAAACATTTTAGGTTTATAAAATCTTTAAGTTTTGCTTTGCTATAGAATTGTATTTAATATCTATTGTTATCGATATAAAGAATATAAAGAATATAAAGAATCTCTTCCTGGAGTAACAAAATTAAATTACAATACTCGTCATTACACGGAAAAGCGAAATATTATGTACCTGTTAGGATTGTTTTTGTATCTGAGTGATTAAGTGTTGTTTCCAAAAGAGTCCGTTATAACCGAGACATATGGGTCAACAGACGAATAAAACAGAATGTTACAGATAACTTTAAAAAAATCCAGCTGACCGTTTCCGACACCGGCGTTTAATTGCTCGCCTGCGACACGACCGAAATTGGCGCATCTGTTTCTAAATAGCCGATGGCCGTAAGCGCCATATGGTTGAATAGAAGACGAAAACAAAGATATGATGAGGGCAAGGTGAAAAAACTATATTGATTCGAATCCATTTCTTAGAATAGAAAGGTTTATTCTATGAAAAGACATAGCATACTAGACAATTACATGTAAATATGCTGTATCACTTCAGGACAGAAATATGTGGCTTGCTTGCACAGACTTGAACACAAAGATATTATTATTAATGATAATCAAAACTGATTAACAAATGATACGGGTAAGGAATTGAATACAAATAAAGCCTTTACTCATAAGCATGTGAATGAAGTTAATAAACCTTTATTCGAATGCGAGCCCACGAAATCCACCGACGATCTCACGGCACGACAATGTTTCGGCGTTTGACAAACACGTCGCGCTCTATAGAGCTCCGATGACACATCTCGTCTCCTCATCGCGTCGCCGTTCATCTGGGTGACCATAAACGATAATCTCTTGTGGTATTTTATCGTTTTATTTTCACAATGGCTCACTAACTTCCTTTAATTTCAGTTATCGGAACGCTTTCTATAGGATAGTGGTGTTAATAGCCCGGTCTGATTTACGAGGTTGGTTTGCTTATTGATATGGCAATGTCGATTAGTTCCGTTGCCTACTCACAGGTTGAGCACTGTGTTTATTTCGCGAGCACTACTATCACTATAGGTAATATAGATTCAAAGTGTCTTAATCATTTTAATTGCACTTAATGTTACCTTGAGAGCTTTGTATAATTTGGCGTGCTGATGACTGTACATAACGTTGCTTGCTGTGTAGTAGAAAACACTTTAATATTACTTATTTAATTCGTAAAATAAGATAAAAATCAAATCGTCGCCATTAATAATACCAACGTTTTAAAGTAACAATAAGCAGGCCAGGTTTCAAGAACTGTACTCTCATCAAAACCCACCTGTAAGCTGTTCACATTACCAAATATCGAATACAAAGAGAACTATTCAAATGTTAAACAAAAATGGCATTCGATAGACAGCAGCCCTGTATTGAATTAACTTGAAGGCGGAACAATGCATGATTCGATATCTTTGCCTACTTTCTTTTGGAGATAGACAACAAAGTTCCTTCTTGAGCCGCTGACAAGCGAGCCGCGACACAAAGAGGATCGACGGCGGTCGCCCGTAGCGCACAAAGGTCAACTCGCTCGGGATCACCTTACGCCGCCGCCCGCGCGCCGCACCTCCGTCGTGCGCGCGCGCACCGGCCCGCCACGCCGCTCAGCCGCCGCTCCGCCGCCGCCCCGCCGCCGTCGCACCGTACACTTTTGTGACTCCACCACGACCAGCATTATCGCGCGATCTCAAAGCGGAGATGCTCCTCATAATGCGTCCAGATAAACCCGCTTTGTGTTGTGTGCTCTATAACAAGAAGAAT
>OZ008341.1:10211152-10238371 GCA_963931975.1 Cataclysta lemnata | reverse complement strand
CGATACGAGCGTGTAGTGATGCGGTTAACCCGCATTTAAGAGTAAAGGCAGGTGTTCGTGTAGGCGTCATCGGTTCCATAAAGCTCTGCCTAAAATATCCCGTGATCAATCCTTTAGCTAAACAGGATTATGAGTGGACCAATTTGCGCAACGTGCATTGTCTGCGTTCATGGTGTGCGGTGGTACCTGCGGCGAGCAATATGGAGCGCGTACCGGCCACCCAGCGAGGCTGCAGCCAGGCCGCGTACTCATTCACGCGATCCGCGAACTTGCGCGAATAACTCAACTACCCACAGTTACACCAATAGATACCCCCGGACGCATTACCTTCCTACCTTACTACCGTTCACCGTGCGTATTATAATGTTACATTATGATTGCGAGATGCTGAGATAGCAAAATGGGGGCGCTTATAATCGCTACACGCGATGCAGTATCTCCTGCATGTTCGGAATTTATTTGATAGCCGGTATAATATGGGAGCTATAAACATGCGGCCGATATTGTAACAGTGTCTCAATTAGGGCACTAGCTTCTGCCTGGACTAAGTGTACAGCTCTACAGTTATACAGCAAATGCCTTGTAAGGGCTTACATGTAATCGTGAGCGAAAGAATAACGCATTTTCCATAATTAGTCGTATTACAGATTGTAATTTTTTTTCACGTATTACAAATGATCCTTTTCTCTAGTATCCTTGGCAAGTACTTATATTAATATAACACAAACCGACGGGCATGCATGAAGAGATTGATGAGATTTGATGAAGCGAAAGAAGTATGTAAGGATCGTAGCAAGTGGAAGGAAGTGATCTCTGCCTACCCCTGTGGGAGAAGGGCGTGACGTATGTATGTATGTAATCTCAGGATCTTTAACTGAACTATGTTATCATAAATTAATGGTCCAAATCAACTTAGGGATATTTCAGTGACTTCTTAAATGACTATTATTTTTTCTTTGCTATTTTTCTTTTTGCATTGCACAGGTTTAGAAAAAATTGCTTCTGCCAATATTTTTGAATTCTAATATGCCTTGATCAATCCAGATGCCATTACCTGCTAAATTTCTAACTACTTGCTCCGACTGATCAATTAAAAAGACACAGCTCACAGCGGTTTCAGATATTAAATTACCCACTCTAATTGCAACATAAGTAAGCATGAAAATTTATTAACTTCAAAGATATTGATCTAATTATCTCTAATAGCGTATTACAAGCCAACAGACCTATGCATAGAGGTGATTGAATGTGACATGCAAATAATGTAGGTTTGCATACACTTGTAGCTGCCAAGTGGCGAGAAATTGTGCAGTGAGGCAGCGAAGGCCCGCGCCCGCCGCCGCCGCCTGTGTGGTTCAATTAAATCATGAAATAGTACCGCTTGCGCAGCTCCCGGGGGCGCGGCTCGGCCTACAACTCAACTGTTTAGTCTATATTTGAAACACATTTCGTTTACTGTCTTACTCACTATGTATGTATATGTATTATATACTTTGAGGAGCTCAATAACGCTGTGACTAGTATTGAGATTACGTAAGCTAAGCCACGTTCGCAAAGACGGTCACTGGATGGGTGACCAAAATATACTATCGCGATATTATTTATTTATAAACTCTCGTCAGTACAATGCCTTAGATGAATTGTCAGAGCATGGTACAAATATCTTATTCTTGTCTTTTAATGGCGTTTCACGTTTAAGAGTAATTGGTGCCGTTATTTTAATATAATAAACTAGTTCAATGTGAAAATCTGGAAACCTATCTTACGTTTAAAGACTCTTAATGAGCGCCACAATTTACGAATCGAAATGTAGAGCAAGTGATGCGGTAACTGGATGACGACGAAGCATTGATTTCACTGTTTCATCGGCAAAGCATCGATTATCGTTAGTTGCGCAAGACAGACGTCGGGTTGATGCCGGCCCCTGCACAAATCGGTCCAGTGATGCAAGTGACTCGCTTAGAAAATAAGATGGCCCGTGCGATATTCCGACTCGATTGATTCGATTATGTAATCGATGCCGGAAACAATGACGGCGTTAACAGCAAATTGCAGACAGTAATTCGCATTTGTCATTGCTGCTTTGGGAAATTGTTATCTAATAAAATTTCCCATTGTAAACAAAGACTAAGTGTTTTTCAAGTAGGTAACCAATTTAAGCGTTTTTTTACTAAGCGTGAAGATCCAATTGTAGAGTCAAATTGAGATGTATTGTTACAATTGGTTCAATTAACTAATTACAGTTGCTCCAATAACATTTCTCAATTTTCGTCTCTGCGACATGTAATTAAGTATTATATCTATTAACAGCCGTTCGCAGTAATTCTCGACATGAGATATTATATTATTGTTTGTTTCTTTTTATATCTAGTTTGCTATATTAAAAACTATTATATTTAATATAGCAAACTAGATATATTTTTTCAGTAAATAGGCGATTTTTTCAAAGCAATCGTATTGTTTATTTTTTCTTCATCTCCATTATAGTTGACAAAATGACGTCGGTCTTGCTTTAAGACGGAAAAAAAATAAACGCTCGCCTTTTTCGAAATCCGCTTTCACCTTCATTCGATTTAGAGGAAGTGAGCATTACTCAAGACGAGAAAAAAGTGCGAGGAAGGTCAAGAACATGTGGTTCCGATATTTTTGAATGGTGCGAGGGGAAAGAGGTCGTTGCTCCGCGGCGACAAGGAGGGTTGTCACCGGCGCGTCGGAGACTGCGAGATTTGAGGAGGGTCGCCCGCACCCCGGGAAGCGTGCGCGCAGGTGAGGCACGAGGGTTAAATATGGCGCGATCTATACATAGCTTCACAGGGAAACGTCATGTACTCATCTATAAGAGGCAGCAGTCACAATTATATTAAAACTAGTGGTCACCCGCGGCTTCGCTCGCGTTAATCTTGGTTGTTATATCCGATATTAGCCTGTCGCGATAAATGGACTATCCAACACAAAAATATTTTTTGGATTTGAATCAGTAGTTCCTGAGATTAGCGCGTTCAACCAACCAAACAAACAAACAAACGCTTCAGCTTTATAATATTAAAGTATAGATGCAGACTGTTCTCGAAGTAATTGAAGCGATAAAGTCACGTGAATTTTATATGAATTCAGAACGTCTGTTATATGAAATTGCTAACGAGTTATTCAGCACATAGCACATTAGTATGAGGTTCCAAATGCTTAGTAACATGTTTGCGATGTCAGTAATTTATTCTGAAATGTTTTACTAATACACTACATTCTATTTAAATAATTACGCGTTGATAAAAATAAAACGTGGCATCAAGGTATTTGATTATTTAATAAAATTGTAACTGCCAGCACTGATGACACAATAATTTACAGGTTGTCGCAGACATGGCACGGCGGAAATAATCCTTTAAGCCAATTGAAGTGTGAAATAAATAACTCTAAATTTGCTAATTTACTGCTTCGCGTTCTATTTGAATTACCAAATCAAGAGCGAAGCTATTGTGTCATTTTAAGTATTCATTTTAAGCAAATATTATATATTTTTGTGTAGCTCGAAGGTGCAGTACCTTGTCTTGGGCTTTGATTGCATTAGGTAAACGATGTTAACAAATTTGGGTGCGTTGATGGGAATTACTCGTAGGTTTCTTGCATTTCTCTGTGGTTCAGAATACACGTTAATCCTGGTAGTTAATCATGGATTTTATCTAGATCCGTAATTATTTATAAAACTAACATACATTTTTAATATTAATTTGACCTTTTTTTATTGTAATATTATATTCTTATTTATGTTTTATGAGATAATTATTGGTCGACGTTACTAAATAGACAAGCGTTGCGGGGGTGGTATTGTGAATAAACTTTACAATTAAAATCCCTTTTTGTTAAATAATAATGCACAATTTGTTCGTGTAGTGGCTTTGGCTAGTGAATGCGTGAAATTGATAATAAACAAGTAACCGGGCCGTTACTAATATAAGGCATGCATTTCCACGAAATGTAATGCATGAATAAGCTTGGTTAAAGAGTCATTAAAATTAGAGTAGGTGTAATAATAATGTCAAGAGTTCATAAATAATTCATGCATCATTTTTCTGCCCTGTGCTAACAGGACAGAAATATTATCTGGGACTTAGTATTTTTCTTTTCTATTCATATCGGTCGTCATGCCCTCTATTCTCTATCATATCATTCGTCACACCGCAAAGGTCCTCATATGCCGAAATTGACATCACCATCTGTTTGCTTGACTATGTGGAAAATATGATAAACAACAGAGGAAACAGCTAATAAGGCAGTCAGAAAATATCTGTTTCGAAAATGAATTTTATACACGAAAGTAGGTATCCGCTTTAGGCAGCATGTACATTTTGGGCCAGTTTCCCCTATGTATGAAAAAGTGATAGAAAAGACCATGTTGAGGACTGATGAACAGACAGGGTGATTGGGATGGGATGACAACATCTACGTTTTATAAGATAATCATACTAGAGTTTTCCTTCACGACCTGTTTAGGTCCAGAATAATTATTCAACGCATTTAATTATACAATGTGTTAAGTTTTAATTTTTACTCCAGGCGTTAATAGAAACTATCAACACCAATTAAAAATAATTAATTTTGATTTCATCAAAGAATCTACCACAAATGATTATGTAGTTTGCAGCTGGAGATCAGCGAAATCTCTATTACGACTTATGCCTGTAGCACACCTTCGCCGTATTGTGGCGGCAGAGCAGAATATAATTGTCACCACCCCAAATCTCTCCCGCGGGTGTCGTACAAGGTGACTAAGGGAAAAGATAGCAATGAGTAATGAGCAGCAGCGTTCCTCTTAAACTACCTAGCAATATGTACTGCGATTTACTTGCCCGAGCCTAATAGGTTCGCCACCCATTACATGGGACTCGGGACCTAATATTTGGCGAAACGTGCGTGTTATTTCACCTCTGCCTACCCTTTCAGGGATATAGGCGTGGTGATTAATGTATGTATGTACATGGAACCTAAAATAATTAACGAAACACGTTCGCTTCGTCAATTATCTTACCCCTTCGAGGATAATTGCGTGAGTTATGTATGTATACGTATTTGTAAAATACACGATGTTTCCAGGAAAAGCTAATGGCCGAGTATTGAGAACAGAAGAAACTATAGTGCCGGATGGCGCTTTGTCATCTATTTATGCAGTAGGCTCGGGACGGCAAGTGCGTCAGTCGCCGCGCTCCACGGAGGCCGCGCCTGCGTACTGCTACTCATAATCTCCGCACCACTGCGCTTTATAATCACTCGTATTGTTTTCCGAGTCCATTATATTGTCAGATATTCTCCTTCGATAAATTTAGTCGTCGTCGTGGAGCAATATCGTGTTTGATTGAGCAGAACACGGTGCCTACTCAATTTCCTGGCCTCTTAGGACCCACCTTACCTGTTAAGAATTTTCAAATTCTTATGTAGGTTATCATTTTAGTTTAGTTAAGCCGTGTGGTGAATGCAGAGAAAAGTACAACTGTTAATACCCGTGCCTCTCTCGTAGGTGTCATACTGTCGAAACGCGGGTGCTAAAATTCAAGTCGTGATTTATGCACGTGTCTACATTCCAATGAGTTAGTTATCTTTAACAAAAAAGAAAACCTAAATAATGAGTTACATTTTGCAGGCTGCAATACCCTGCCTAATGATTGTGAAGTATACAGGCGGGAGCCAGTTAGGAATGTCGCTTAGCAGTCAAGTTCCTCGTGAAACAGTATACGAGCGGTGCAAGTTGTTCGGTGTACGGACGAGATTAGATTCGAGATGATGGTGCATACAGTCCATCAGGGGAGACGCCGAGGACGCCGCGATAGGTGCGTAGTGACAGTAATTGACAGGTCGGCGCAGGCGCAGGACACTTGACGCACGTGCGCTCGCGGACCCCGGCCCCCGCAATAAGCAGGATGTCTTTAAATAGACTAAATGCCTTTGTGAAGGCATGCCCTTCGAAGGGTGGCGGCATCCGGCTACGATCGCGCACACGATTCGCTTCTAAGGAGGAAACTTATAAATAACTTCTTCAATTATTCTGAACCATTCAACTATGAAGACGGAGTGGCTGCGCTCCCGCCTGACTTATGACGCGGCGCACCAGGGGCCCGCTACCGACCCTTATCCACCATCTAGCACTCTCTTTACGAAATGTCTATTGTTTGATTAATACTACTTAATATTATTATGTCATATTGAAGGCAACATTAACATATAGGTAATGCAAGGAAAAAGGAATAAGACAAGCATCTACCCGACATCAGGAACATAATTTTTCAATTTGTTTTTAGACTTTGCTCATCTGTGTAACAATTTTTCTAGCATTTATATAATGTATTATAGATTATATAAATGATGATAAATATATAATATATTATACATTATATAAATGACATGACTGTGAATGATATGACTATGACTATGTTCAAATAATTACTAACCTATTCTGTTTTCTACAGGTCATATCGCTTTCGTTACGAATTACATACAGCTTTGGTAGATACTTAAGAAAATTTCAATTGCACGTTGAACTGGTATATGCGAGTATTTCGTAGCTATTCAATAAGATGTACTTACTTACACATGTATTTATGTGAACACCTGAGAACTAATGGACATGCTCATATGTACGAGACGTACCCACAGTTCACACAAAGGGCTCCAAAGTTGACTCATCTCCGTCGAATTGTAAACATGAATGATCAGCGACGCAATAAGATCCGGACCTGAATGGACCCCGCGTATAAGTACTTCTTGCACGTGTGCGGGAAGGCTCGGGACGCAATTGCGATGGGAACAGAGGGAACATACCTGTGAGCGAGCAAACAAGTGTTTCCGGTCAGGGAACTACCATATCCGGTGGGTCCTGATCATTTGTGCACCAATTGGTCTGGTTTCGTTTCTCTTTTATCCACTACGGGCTTTCCAAAACGTCAGGTACTGAGTGATTTCAAAATTTAATGGCGTTACAGATTATTATTTGTGACTTTTTGTAAAGAAGTAGATAACTTCATCCGAAGAAGGCCTCGGGTTACTTATTTCTAGTTTACTATTCAAAATATTATTATGAAGTTATGAAAATCTAAATTCACAGACGCAAATTTTATAACATTAATTTTTGCGTTAACTTCTTTAAAATGTTAAAGGTTAAGGTTAAAAATATTTTACATTTGTTAAACATATATGTCATAGTGATAGTTTACTTTATTAAAAATATCAAAATTCAAATTACATGTCCTATCTGACAGTAAGTGAATACGAACACACTGGATGAATAAATGATACAACTGATTCATTTTATTCTGCAAGTATTTAATAAATCTATTACTGACAATATCGCGGTGACGGCGAATCAGAATACATACAATTATCACAACCCTTAATTCCCTCGCGAGTTCTCTTCTCTATTGAAACTTCAATAGAGTCACGATTAAACGGATCAAACAACGACTAGCCTAGCAAAATGTGGGTGTTAATGCGCCTCTGTCTACCTCTTTGGGGGTAAATAAGCGTGATTTACGTGTATTATTATATTATGTATGGACTAATAATAGTAACAATATCTCTTAAACATAAGTACGAAAATGAAAAACAAGATACAACCATGTTTTCTTTTACTTATTTTAAGCAAGTTTCACCAGTTTGATAGATATAACAAGTTGAGAACAATTTATATTGTAGACTAAACACCTGCAATTATTCAACTAGGCTGACGTTAATTCGTTATAGGTGCGTGTATTTGAAATACATACCTGGAAGCTATGTTGCGCCGGAGTCAGATTACAAACGCTACCTATATTACAAATAGCAACCTGTCATATTAAAGACGATTTATGAGTATGATTCATCGAAATATCAAAAGTCAATGTGACTGTTAATTTGTTAACATAATAATTCAGACATAACTCTTGATGCTTAACAATAAATTTACCGAGTATGATATAAAGACTGCAATCCCATTAACAGATAGCGATTAAGCTATTTATTCCTATTACCTACATTCGTAACATGACACTCGATTCATTTTACTTATGGGCTGTGATTAACAGTACAGTGACATATTAACTCTACACTTGTTATATTAACTGTAATGCGAAACATGCTCAAAGTAAGCTGTCTTAAGTTTTTACCTTCATTGTTTTCGAGTCCATTAAAGTTTTTTTATACAAGTAAGATGTTGACATAACGCAATTTTTTTAACATGCTTCCGTTTATTTAGGCAAATTATCGCTTCACTCTGGAAAATACAAATAAATACAAACAATTACAATATTCATTCAATCATCGACCGGTTGGTGAACAAATCTGCCGATTTAGAGTTGAGTTTTCACATGGTGAATTGTAAGCCGCGGCCCGGGGCACCATTGAGCAGCTCAGCTCACAATACAACGAGTTCCACAGGTGACGACTAGCCTCAATAGAGCTGATTACACCTCCATTCAGCACCCCGCCTTACCCGGCCAACCTGTTCTCACAATGTTACCTCCGATGTTATTAAAGTCACCTATTTCATTTTAATTGAAACCGTTAACTTGCTTCATGAATTCAATATCGTACAGGATTGTATCTTCTAAAAACGGTGTTGATATCAATTATGCGTTTATCTTTGAAGAATTTATAGTCTGCCAGATGGAACATTTTGAGATAAATGTGGTTGTTTATGAAATATGTTGCCCATGATGGTAATTGCTTCTTACTCGTACGAATACATACAAAAATCACGACTTAAAGAGTAAGCAAAGATGTATTGACACAACTATTAGCTAAATTCATTACTAATAGGTAAGTAATGTATTAGTTAAGTAATGGGCTCTTACCGATTTTTAATATTGTTGTCTTTGGTTTAGACAATTAACAAAAAGTTAATGTTTATTATTAAACAACTGGATCTTACAAAGACAATGAGTTCAGAAAAAAATTCCTACTGTTGTTTCTTTGTAATTATTTATGTGTCACACCTGTCTATAAAGAAGCCTATTCCATCCATTACTTTTCATTCGTTTTGATATGCACAAATATTAATAAAATGATCCGTTTGGTTTCTATCGGATGTGAGTCGCCCTACTAGCCGTGTACATGGTTATTTAAATATTCAGTTACATTATAAGCGTATGCATTCACAGTATCCGTTTCCGTTTGCTGTCTCTTAATAATGTACCGTCGTTTCTAGACATGGAATTGAATATATTAGTCAAATCAGTGACTAAAATTGACACGCTGACTTTTCTTGCTTTAACGTTGTTTTTACACCGCAATAGTTATATAGCTGGAGAGCTAGTGAACCCTCCGACTAACGACCGTCCTGTAAGGCTAGAAATTTGTAGAATGATGATTTATAACACCCTAAGATCTAAAACCATGACCTGGCAGGCGTCAGCCCTGCACGTCATTATAATTTTTTCTTTTGTAAAAAAAAAACTTGTTCCTGTAAGCTTGAAAATGTAATATGATTTAGTTTATTTATTGTAAATTATAAAAAAAATAGACAGGCGATTTCAGTCAAGCAGAATTATCTACCTGCCAGGTGAATCGAAAGGTGCACAGTTTAGGCGTGAAATAAACATTCTTCCGTATAGTTGAAACAATATTTTATTGACTAGCTTTCTTCCCGCGAATTTGTTGGCGTTAACCTTTTTTTATTACTTGAATGAATATGGTTAGAATCTGACTGCAAACTTCTGAAGGACTTTCTCTGTAATCATAATATGTGCATCCGATCGAAACTTAATTGAAAAACTTTAAATAAACATTTGATCTCTTTCGCAGACCTTCATTTACGCGCCATGTCACTTTCGTGAAATGACATTTTCGCACAATGTCACTGATGTCACAATGTGATGTTGTTTATGTCTATCGAACAACTTTATTTTTCTTATATCAATATTATCTCAAATTCTACCCCTAAGGGAGTGAAATGAAAGTTTTTGCACAATGTCGCGGTTTTGATGCAGAACTTCACTTTTGGAAAATATCATGATAAAAAATTTAGTCACTTTCTCAGAAAGTCATTTACGCACATTGTCACTTTATCAGAACGTCATTTTCGCACAAAGTCATTTTCGTAAAACGACACTTTCACAAAACGCCAGGGCTGACGCCTGCCAGGTCATGATTTCAGACCTTAGGATGCTAGAAATCATCATTCTACAAATTTCTAGCCTTATAGGACGACCGTTACTCGGAGGGTTCTCTCAGTAGCTCTCAGTTTATTAGGCGTTAAACTGTTTCTATTCTTTTCTTCCTTTGTACTAAGGTTAAGTGTCTAATGTCCGTAATTCAGATACGCCACTTAACGTTAACGAGTACTTAATACAAAAAAAAACATTTAGATCTATATAATAATATATATACCTGGAAAAAATATGGACTTGTTTTGGATTGAAAAAAAAAAACATGTCTCTGAGTACGGCTGTTGGACTACAAAAGATATGTTTTGTATTTATTTGCTTCAGTTAGTGTAATAGTGTTGATTCATTTCCACGTTCAAACAAATCTATTTTAAATTATTATAAAAAATAATTACCCAATAATAATAAGTGGGTATATTTAAATAATAGCAATGCCAAAAATCAGAAATTATTTTACTGATATATGACTATTAGTAATGATTTTTTCATCCCCCCATCTCGGAAAAAGCGTTCGGGAAAGCGAAAAAGGGTGAATGGGTGTTTTGTGGGTGTGCTGGGTTAATGGGTGTTTTTTGGGTGTGTCTGAGTGGATGTGTGTGTGTTGTGGAAGTGTATGGGTTAATGGGAGTTTTGTGGGTGTATGTGGGTGAATGGGTGTTTTGTGGGTGTGTCTGGCTCAATGGGTGTGTGTTGTGGGTTTGTCTGGGTGAATGGGTGGATGTTGTGGGTGTGTCTGGGTGGGTGTTGAGGGTGTCTTTGGTTTGATGGGTGGGTGTTGGGAAAGTTTCTGGGTGAAAACAGAAACTGTTCTGATTGTATTTTTTTTTGTATTTTACCATTTCCTCGCTAAGGAGGGATGAAAAGTTACGTGTTGCACTCGAGTGCAAAGATTTTTCACCTTGTGCTCTTTTGATTCCCTCGCTAGCGCTCAGGAGTCTAATTTTAGAATGCTTCGCTAGCTCAAGAAATAATACAGACTCGCGAACAGTCCGACAGTAAAGGTAGATTATAATACCGCGGCACACCTGGCAAAAGGAATATTTACGTTCTGAAAATCAGATGATCAGGTTCGTATTGTTAAGCTCCGGTCAAAATCACGGGAGTTCAGAATACTAGGGCGAGTCAAGTCTAGTCAAGTGGCAATGCATAAGTGCTCGGACGCAGACAGGCGCGGGCGCACGCCTGAAGGACCCCCATTGTTTTCATATCATTAAGCCCATTATATTTGCTTGTTCAAGCGTGATCTTATCGTCTGTTATTATAACTTTGATCGGTGGCTGACATCTTCATAATGATTTTCAATAATCATTGTTTTATGAGTCACAAACAATAGCAGTAATCACAATGCCAATAATATCCTCAAGTCTTTGTTGAACGGCTGGCCAGTTTGAATGCTTATCACCAGTAGATATGTCAGACGTAGGCGTACTACCGCAGAGCAGAGAGTGCCGTAGAAAGTAAAATTAAAAGCTTTTTGTTTCAATTTCGAATCTGTCCGCCAATTTATTTACACAGGTAATAAAAAAAATACTCATAATTATACCCCCATGTGTCTCGTGGTGAGAGTGTTTATATGGGAACAGAGAAACCAAGGTAACTTAGGTCGTAACTGTCTTTTATAGGCTATTAATATCTTCTTTGAATCTCCTTTATTGGCCACGTCGTTCTACTGAATACTCGACACTCGTTCGTCAGTCCTTATACATAATAGTTCATACATCCTATATATAGGTCACTTACTTTTTCGTTCACTTTTTAATAGATTGGGGCAAAAGATTCTTCGCATTTTATATAAAAACTCCAAATTTTCTTTTTCTAACTTTTTCTGTGGGTATTGACGGTAATGACTGCTGAGTGGCTAAAGATTTGCGTGGCCTAGCGTTATCGTGATGAAAGACACACTCTTTCTATTAATCAATTTTAGCTGTTATCTCTTAAATTTTTGCTTTAACTTCATTAGGTGTTGACAGTAGAAATCTGAATCGATGGTTCTGCCCGGTGGTAAAAGCTCATAATAAACAATGCCCTTCTTATACCACCATACACACAAGATCGCCTTATTGCGAGTTAATCCTTTGGCACAGTCTGTGAAGTCTGACCGACCTTTGATCACGACATTTATCGCACGTTTTTGCCATAGTAATTACATGATCCACTTTTCATCACCACTTATCAAACTCTTCAAAAACGGTTCGGTTTCATTACGTCTCAATAAACAATGGCAAATGATTTTGCTACCTCTGTATGGTCGTGTACTTCCGATGAAAATGTAAGAAAATTTCTTCATTAAATCAAACATCCTGGGGAATATCTCTTGCTGTGGTTGTTATATTGTATTTGCAGTTTGTATTTATATTTATCCCCCTAAATATTCAATATATAAAGCATTATAAGAGGCCACTTCAATCGAAAAATGGGTCACAGGTCTCATGCGCTACTCTTGGTGCCTAACTCTGAAACATTATGGACCTGCACGGAAGAATGGAATCCTCCGAGTTTTCGATCCATTGTTTGTAATTTTTTTTTCTCAACTTTTATTTTTATCATTTCCCATCGGTTTTCATCATCAAACAATTTGGATTGTTTAGCTGTCACCTTACTCACCCTTTGACCTATGTCAGTGACTTTTAAGTGCCTACCTATGTACAATACCTGTTTTGCAATACATTGCAAACAAAATCACGTTTTTAAACAACGTTTTTCCAAGAATCTGCCAATTCTATTTTCTGTTATATAATATTAATTTGTGCTTATTACGAACAATTTTGCATAATAATATGTAGATAATTTATGCCCATTAACAAATTCTTATGCAACTCTGCCAGACATAGGACACTGTAAATTTGCCCTCGCACAAGTTTGGCATCGATTTAACGATTCCGTTCGAATGTGCTGCCTAGTCGTAAAATGAAACCTCTGTTTCTTAGAAAATAAAAAGGTCAATGACAAAACACAAGTTAAACGTTATGTAATCTTACATAAGGTACTGTACATACATACATACATAATTCACGCCAATATCCCCGAAGGGGTAGGCAGAGGTGAACTAGCACCCACGCCTCGCCAATTAGGCTAGGTCCCATGTAATAGGTGGCGAGCCTATTGCCATTTATCGGGCACAAAAGTCGCAGTACTTTGCTAGTTGGTAGGTATAAGAGGAATGCTGCTGCCCATTCCTCATCACTGATTTATCCTTAGTCGCCTTCTACGACACCCACGGGAGAGGTTTGGGGTGGTGACAATTGTATTCTACTCTGCCGTCACTGCCGTACTGTACATAAGGTACTGTAATACGGTAGTTTCAAACATTTGTTTTCTATGCGTTTGGCCACTTGGCTAAGGCCACTGGTTTGGGTATACTGTGAGTTTGAAACGTTGAGAAAATATAGTTAGTATGTATATCAAATTTAGAACTTCGGTCATATCCAGGATATAGGGTATATCTCATCTTAGTTGCTGTAACCTGTCGCCATTTCATGCAACCTGCGATTTACATTTATGGTATTCACTATGAAGTATTAAAATATGACTCGTACTTCAAAATATTATAACATCCATAATTATTTATCCGGCTAAGTTTTACGCTTTGTTCTATAATATGATGGAAATAAGTAGGTCGAATTGTTGTTGTTTGTTATGTATTGCGTGGTTAAGATGGTAAATAATAGAAATAAGTAGAAATATGTAAGTAAAAGTAAAGACGTATAATTTTATCAAAAGAACAAGATGAAGTGTATTGACAAAAGCATGTCAAACTCCGTTCTAATAAAATACAAACAAATGTCCAAATATTAAATAAGGTTCCATATAAAATACCATTTATAACACTTCCCCTGAACCGAAATTTAATATTTATGTTACCAATATCTATACACTTCGATGATTGTCCACTAGCCACACTCACTTCTGCATTACACGAAGTACAGTTCTGCAACCACTTCCGCACTCCTATCATTTATGTCCAGGACTCACCTGAGTCCACATAAAAAGAGTCCAGCGGCGATTCCCGAGACGCCATCATAGCCTTCTCGATCCGTTTGCATTCTGCCTTAGTGTGTCTAGTTTTTCCCATTTCCAGCATATCTCCTTCCCTTTTTCCTGCTTATTACCAGCACCTTTTGTGATCAAGCAATCTCCACTCCCATCAGTCCATTTCTTTTCCTGAAGAAGCTTCGCTTTCACAAAGTCGCCAGTCAGCTCCGTAATACTCTCCAGAGCCTATGATCAGTGGATCATACGGCAATAGACTTTCCAGGAAGACCTTGAAGAATGATAGCTGCAGGAAATCATCATCTACGTGCTTGTTAACCGCTGCTAGTTGTTGCGACAGTGATAAACAGTAATTTACATACTGCTCCATATCACACAGAAATCATTAAACCGCACAACGCACAGATCTCTCAACAACCGCAGTCTTCGCCCGAGACCCTTGTCTTCATACGCCTTTTCCAAATTATTCCAAGCTACTTTCGCGGTGTCAACGTCCATAACATGAGAAATGCAGCTTCTATCTACCAAGAGACACAATCTTGGAAAGAGCTTTCCCATCTGTACGCTTCCTCAGTTCAGGTGACTTCCAGAGACGATAATTCTCCCGACCTCTGAGTTTTCAATAGATAAACCACTATTGCCCTCACCGGTACTCATCGCTAAAATTTGGACTATTTACAACTTACATAAAAATTTATTTCTCACGCTGCTATGCTGGGCCCATAACCTGTTGTTGTTTGTTATGTATTGCGTGGTTAAGATGGTAAATAATAGAAATAAGTAGAAATATGTAAGTAAAAGTAAAGACGTATAATTTTATCAAAAGAACAAGATGAAGTGTATTGACAAAAGCATGTCAAACTCCGTTCTAATAAAATACAAACAAATGTCCAAATATTAAATAAGGTTCCATATAAAATACCATTTATAACCTTTATAACACGAATGACTATGGATGGATATTCGTCTAGTAGGGCCTAATGCGTTTTAATTTACCACCGAAGGGGTAGGCAGGATGTGTATTACTACCATTTTCGTGAACTATGTTAGGTCTCATTTGTAATAGGCCCATAAAATCGTTGTATAAAAAAGTTTGCAAATAGCACAAGAAATAAAAAACAGTTTATTTGCGTCAAAGGCCCATTCGCATTGCGTGCCAAAATTCGGTGATTTCCGACCCTTATATTTAAAAAAAGTTAGAGCATATTATATAGGGTATCATTGCCATATAGCGGCGACTGAGATTGGTCATCCACTCACGATAAATGCGTGAAAGCTCAAAGTACTCTCACAGCTTCGTGACGTGCGTTACGATATGGTTTTTACATCTCCATTATTACTTGCATATTTAAATTGCTATTATTTTTGATACAATGTCTCTTAATTTACACAAACACTTTTTGTTACATATTACTACATATAACTATAAATTATGTTGTCAGAAGTCTTCTTTAAACACAAAGGCAAGTAAATCCTAACAATATTACGCCACCAGCATTAAGATGAATACTGTATTAAGTACGTACTAAGCACTACGTGTTCAAAAACTATCTACCGATATATTTTTGAGTTGGATACTAGCAAAATGATGCGATAAAGACGAAAACTATTTACGTCAACTCAGTAACAGGTCAGGACAGTGATGATATCATAGTAATTTGTAGTTACTTTTACTATTTTGTGAATTGGGATGTGCATGAATCTGGCTAAGCATTTCCCTGAGTATTCATGGCAGTAGTCTCAAAATGTTATATTACAATAAAGCGACCAATTGGCCCATGTACTCTCAATAAAGCCGCCGATATTTCTGCGAACTTTACATCCAGGTCCCCGTCAAATCACGAATTTAAGTTCAAGACACGTCAACGTGATTTACCTTTCTTTAGTACTTAAAATTCGAAGGCCATTAAACGGGACGAGATTTCGGAGACGATGGCCCGTAAAAGTTTCGCAAGAGTCGCTCGTAACCCATTTCGGCCTTAACGCGCCGTGACGCGGGCTTTTACACGGCGATCGGAGAAAATAGGGAGACGGCCATCACCGAAAACAACAATGCGGTACTGTTACCGTAATGACACTTTATGAGCACAAACATCGGGCCACAACAACCACAGTATACCCAGAACAGTAATACGTCTTCGTACAAACTGGCCGCTGCCCATTAGAATGTGTGCTTCCGTACTCGGCGCCCGCCGTGTAGGTACGCACTGTGACGCACACATTGACGTAAAATACGGGGGCATAAGGGGGCGGCAGTCTGAGCCGTGATGGCGCGTGTGCAAGGTTATTGCACGTTCGCTCGCTGCTCGTTCCCGCTCGTCACAATCGCGCTCGCAGTCGCCGATTTAGTTACAACCCTAGCGTCAACGCAAGAGTAGTTAATAACTGGCCAATACGCCGCAGATGTGCTGCCGCCCCCTTATGCAACCGTATTTTATGTCAATGTGTGCGTCACGTCCGAGTACGAAAGCACACATTCTAATATGGGCAGCGGCCAGTTTCAGTTATCAGTTTCATACAATTGTCACTTGTCACCACCCCAAATCTCTCCCGCGTGAAAACGAAAAATGGGCGTTCTTATTAAACCACCGAGCAATGTACTGCGACTTCGTGCCCGATAAATGGCAATAGGCTCGCCACCTGTTACATAGGACCTGACATAATTGGCGAAACGTGGGTGTTAATTCACTTCTGCCCACCCCTTCGGGGAAATAAGCCGTGATTTATGTTTGTATGTAGTATATTACTGTTCTGGGTATACTGTGCACAAACATCGGGCCACGAGAACACGAGCGGCCGCGATGCACGAATGTGGTCCGCGCATTGTTTCCGCATTGCCGCCGAGGACGACAGTGATGGCCCGCGGACAAAGGCGCCCATTGTACCTGGCTTATCGATGCCGACCTCGCTGACATTAGCTCCGATTCTTGGAATCAGTCAAATTTGCCGAAATCATAACTCCCAACGTAAGATGACGGGAAGTGAAATGTGGCTGTCTCAGCAACACGTAAAGATGTTTTCGGTAGATGAGGCTGTGACTGACTTTGGATATAGGAATCTATTTTGGCAACAAACTATTAAGCTTGGTATCGTTTGAAGTACATATAGATAAAAACCGTGCCGTGTGGTGACGGCAGAGCAGAATACAATTGTCACTACCCCAAATCTGTCGCGCGGGTGTCGTACAAGGTGACTAAGGGTTAAAGTGATGAGGAATGGGCAGTAGCGTTCCTCTTATGCCACCTAGCAATGTACTGCGATTTTCGTGGCTAATAATTGGCAATAGACATAGACTCACCTATTACATGGGACCTAACATAATTGGCGAAACATGGGTCTGATTTATGTATGTATAAAAACCACCCCTGGAATCTCACATCCTAGCTAGTATCAATATATTTATGAAAGTGAGATAGATAGAGAAAAACAAAGCTATAAGGCCTAATAAAAAGGAAATTGCTGTAATTATTCTTGATCTCAATTTTCGTACTAAGGACTTATTACTAAGAAATAGAAAATTCATGTAGGTAGGTACATACCTCGCTGCAATAAGCTCAATAATGGTAACCGCATTTTTATTGCATTACCAGTGCAGTGTGATCTTGTACCGCAACTGAGGTCACGTATGCTTTCATATCGAGAGATGAAGCTGTAAATAAATTCTTACATAGCCACAAAATTGGATGATTTCCTTATTACCGTAGCCATGTCAACGATAATCGTTTGGAATTAAGAAATCGACTTTCCTTTCAGCGTTTTTGTGACTTTCATCGATGGTGATTTTGCGGTTACGTGTGATCTTTTTATTGTAATTTCTGAAACCGACGATATGTTACATTAATTATAACGTTGTATAATTTATTCTATTATAATTTGGTCACCTGTGTAATATTGTATTATTAGGTAGATATGTGTGTTTATAGATTTCATAGTTTTTCTGAATTATTCCGATCTTTTACCATGCTTTGTCCCCTAGAGGTAACAGAACGGACAAAAAAGTTTGGTCTGTCCCCTTGCTCGCGATGAGAGGACAGTTCGAACACTATTTGCTCATGACGATATATGACTTATCTAGAGCACTTGCACATAGCGAAACTCCTAAGCATGCACATAATTTATGTGTGATATGGACCACATAGGCCGTCTCGCTGGGCGGTCCATGCGCTGACACGTATTCTCGAGGAGCGAGGTCCACGCACGCGATGGTTTGACGTTGCGCACTGGACGCCAAGACCACACGGTTGTGATATTACCAGCTACTGGTATTCCGCGACAGCTACACACAACCAACAATACTATAATGCTAGTATCAGAAGCTAACAATGTAATATTGCCATTCAAAAACTTTCCCAAGGTATTGACTTTGTTACTACTATGATACCTTCAAATTTTTTATCAATAGCTAAATGTCAATAATAGACTTTATCAGCGTCTGTTTCGCGATCAATCGTCGAAAGGAATTGATTTCTGACGTCCGCTAATTCAAGTGGCTGATCGACGATTGCAAATAGAAACAATTAAGTGAGCCGAAGCCGATCCATCATCGATCCATTAGTATATTCGAGGAATTTATCTAACTGGACCACTTAAGATGGAAAGTGAGCCATGGGAGCATTTAAAACGGTAAGATGTCCTTACGCTGTAGTAATTGAAATAATAGGTGTGTGGGATCAGCAAAAACGGCGGAGTATCATGGCATGCGCCCGTAGTGCGGCAATGGCAACTAGGGCCAGGTGCACAATCTCGGCAGTTGTGGCGCACGCGCACCCTCACTGCGCTTTTAATAAAATTTCAATGCACACAAAAAAGAATCTATCAAAAGATGACGACGAAACAAACCGGTGCTCGGGTGCAACTATGCCGCGTTGGCCGCGGTCGCCCTCCGCGAACAAAACACCATTTGCTGGGTGTGCAAACAAGTTTTGATTAAATGAAAAGGTGTCCCGGAACGGGTGTGTTCGCCGTTTGCTCTAAGTAATTACACATTATTCGATACCTAGCGGTGGTCGCATAATGTCAATGAAAGTTATTTTGTCAGATTGCATTATGAATAACAGCGACCAGTAACTGTAAGGAGTACCTCCTCTTTAGACACGTGCTCAGAAAGCTTTGTAAAGAGCTTTTTCCGGTTTTATACCGGAAGCGATTTAGATATCTACAGTTACTGATATTAGGGTACTACCTAATTATTATTGTTTACACTCACATAAGTACGTCAGTAATAATAAATGATCTCCATTCCATTAATTGCCAACTAACTGATCATTGACGGAGATTCGCTAGTATTCATCAGAATTTTTAATTACTGGGTATAGGTAGTCAAATTAAACTTGGTATTTTAGGTTCGGTGGCATGATTTTTGGGTTAATAATATCGTATTGTAACTTATTGAAAAGAATTGAAATGTCTTAAATAACTCTTCTTGAATAACTTTATTAAGATAAGCTAAATACCAAGTAATTAGCTTTAAGTTATTGATATTTTATTGTGGTAATTAAGCTTCTGTAAGCATGTCTCTTTCCGATGTAAAATTATTAGAGTAATCTTAAATAAACAATTGAAATTGTTCTCCCTTGGACACATTTTATCTCAATATTGAGAGTACCTAATCATTTTTTATTTAGTTTTCAGTAATAGTAAAAGTAAAGTTTCGATAACACAAGCCACACTAAATTCACGGTTCAGATATTGCTTTTGTGGGGATTTCAGTAAGTGAGTGTTTAATTTAATAGTGCTATTATAAAAGTATGGGTGTGGATAAAAAATAATAACGGAACCGTTACCCGTCATTTACGGTCGCGTTAATCCCGAGCGATCAGCGGTCCTGTGATGCAGCTGCCCTCGCACCGACCCCAGGTCTTCATCCCCTTCCCTGCAACACTATAAATACATTCCGGCACTGAGAAATGCAAAAAATAACTTGTAACGGTAAGATTTCCGAAAAAAAACCGAATGTGGGAAACGAACGGTACTTGTTTCCCTAGATGCAGGTATAAAAGTAGGATGATACACCAGATTAATAGATGAAAAAAATATTATTTACGCACACAGCATAAAGAGTACATAAATTGTCTACCAGCTTTAACAACTTTCCCGTGTGCCCATGCGATACTGACAAGGCTTACATCAAACATAGTTTGGATTCTGACAATTGTGTCGTGTTTTTTGTCACCTAAGTATAACGATGTCTGTAATGTAATAATTATGAATAACTACTACAGAATATAAAAATACAATAATTATCATCGCGCCTATATCCTGGTATACCAAAAGACATGATGTCAGTAGGCACGCCCCGATTACATGGGATGGGACCTAAAATAGTTGACCAAATGTGGTTGTTAATACACTTCTACTTCCTTTCGAGCTTAAACTGACGTGATTTATCTATGGATGAGAGTTTAGTAGGATGGTAAAATACATATTTGGCTGATTGGCCTTTACAGCAACAATATACTAAGGTAAGTGGTTATTAAATGAGTTTCTTTTTAAATTATATATCAAATTAAAATCGTGGTTATCAAAAACATTGAGTAAAGAATGTTCTAACCTGATTTGATTAACTTTTAAAATCTAGCTGTTATTGGATTTTTGACAAAATAGTTTACTAAGCCCAAGAAAAACTATTGGAAACAAGGGTGGGACAATTTACGACTATCCGTAATCCTTATTTACGGTTTCACACAAGCTAAAAAATTATTAGTTTCATAAACCGGCCAACGTGATAATGACCTCATACTTGAGCTCAAGTGGTAAGTAAACTTAATCTCTATAGCCTGAGAACTATGCACAACACTTAAAATGTTCCACCGACTATTTTGTAGGTAAAACATCATTAGATCAGGCAGTCTTGTTCATTGAAAATGAGGAGTTTGTACTGTTTCCATAACGCCATAACGCGATATTACGTAATTATATAACAAATAAACATAAATCAGACAAGTTAGGCAGAGGTGATTTGAAATTAAAAAAAAAAAAAACATCAAATCTGCACTAGGCCAGCGTGGTGGGTTATGGCCACTTATGGCTCATTCTCCCCGTATTCTTCCACCTATAGGGATGGCCTGTACTCCAGCAGTGGAGACATTTAAGGGCTGGTGATGATGTTTGTTCGGTGTCAACCTTCATAAAAGAATAAAAAAAAATATGACAAACCCATTTTAGACCTAATAATTATTTGAACAGTATATAAGTTATTCGATTTTAATTTTAACATTATATAAATGTAAGAAAAATTAGTACAAAGATTTTGGTGGTTAGAAAAAGAATTTCGAAAAATTATGGTCTTGAGGCGGGAATCGAACCCGCGTCCGCTGCTATCCGGGCAGGTGCCTGACCGCTCGGCCACCCAAGACTTTCTTTTTCTAACCACCAAAATCTCAGTATATAAGTGTTAGATACAAAAATTACGAAACCGAACCAATAAAACTAATTACGATTATATAAAAATTTACCTCAGCATTAAATTCAGAATTTAAATAGAAAACAGCAACCTTCTTACGCATGTATTTCAGTAACAGGATATCTTGTTAGTGGTGCTAAATTTTTCATAGTTTACTTCAGGTTAATGTATCACTAAACATGTCATAACAGTCATACATAACATGCCTAGTAATTAACTACGGATCAATTACACTAATACTGTCTACACATAATTAGAACCAGGGCATTGTTTCATAATAACACGATAGTAAAGTGTCGTAATTTCTGGATTTAAATAGTTTTAAACACTTGATGCCTTGGACTGTTGTGAGGATTCTTTTAGATTTGGAGATTAGTCGAAAATATTATTTACCTAAATGTCATCGTCACGTCTTGTCATCATAACGTTCCGACTGCTGGGGCGAGAATACAGGGAGATTAGACCATAACGCACCACACTGGCCAAGTGTGGGTTGGCGTGTATTAGCGACTGCAGATGCAGCCGGGACCTAACAGCTTAACGTGCCTACAGAAACAAGGAGGAACTCGAGATAATACATTTTGGTCACCCATCCAATGAACGGTCTTAGCGACATTGCTTATTATATTTAACTTGCACTTTGAGTATTTACTCCCGGACTGGTCTTTATTGTAGGTACCTAGCTATGATGATGATGAATAGGAAAGTTCCATATTCAACCATCTATTACCGGCGAAATGATTTTCCACATTTACAAAGAAATTGGTGTTTAGGCTTACATTACAACGTGAAGTGTAAAGTTTAGAGTTTCGGCAAGTTAATTAACGCGGGTTCGATTCCCGCATCAAGACTGTAATTTTTCTAACCACAGATTTCTTTGTGATAATTTATATTTATTTTTATATAATGTTGAAATAAAAATCAAAATAATAATTTCCACATTATAAAACATTTAAAAAGTTCCAGTAATCTTTATAACAGTTACACTGTTATAGATTACAAGTAGTGACGAGCCTGGACACCATTTTTTTATTTTTTTACATAAATTTTTATCGTATTCAGTGCCGTTATTACGTTTTCATTTATGACCATTCGCATGTATAATATTAGTAACTGAAGACGAAATAAGTTTAGTCCGGGCGAAGTAGTTATTATTAGAATCAAAAGTTGGTTGTTGGTTTGTTGGCTCATAGAGATTTAACTGTAATCAAGGACAAGGAAGAAATAAAAATAAACACCTCCTTGTGTATGCAGTACCTACGTAATAAGTGTTCTTATATAGCTCTGGGGACACTATAGTCGTGTCGCATGTGGTGCGCTATGCGAGGGGTGAAAGGTGGGCGACGCACCGGCGGCGGCCACGACCGCTGTAGCGTGTGCCCAAATCTCAGCTGTTGCTCTCTGCGTATACAGGCTGATGAATTTTAAGCACCGACATTTAAACATTATATCTCTTATTATAAAACATGGACTAAAGTTAGTCTTGGTTTATAATTGATGCTACCTTTGTCGTTAATTCAGCAAATAAAAGTGACAGCATTAGTTTTAAGCTATGACTAACTAAAGTCCATGTTTTAAAGTAAGGGGTATGTATTTGTTAAGAAACCTGTAAATACCGTTAGATTAAAATCTATCTCGCAATATTATTACACTGTCGAAAAATTGTGATCCGTTATCCGTTATCTGAGGTCGGCTCAGTAGGTATATTGTTTCCTCTTCTATTTATATAGGGTAGACATCATTTAGTCATCCATTTGGATCCATGTCATCCGTCACATCGGAAAGGTACTAAATGAATGTCGCTTCTATAGACCGATGAACGGAGATAATGAATGCGATACAGTATACAGTTAGTAAGTTATAATTTTTAAACCCACTGCTATAATATTAAGTTAAGTGTTACTAATACTCTCTCCTAAACAACAACACACATATTATTAAGGGCGCCCTGTATAAAACCCCAATCCATCTGTATTAAAAGTGTTTATAAAAGCGTTGAATGGCTCTGTGTGCTTTATATAGAAAATTCTACAGCAATGCCATTATTTAAAATTAAACTACTCACCTACCTGCAGACTAAACCCCTGTGGTTTTAAAATGTCGTATATCCACTACAGTGCATTCAATATTCGAACTTATTCTCAACAAAATTTTGCGCAATATATGATTTGAGACTTTATTGTGAAGGGGTTGGGGTCTATTTTAAACCGATTTCAAGTAACACGAGTAACGATAACGAGAAAGTTTCCCTGTATGAAAGGACGGTTCAGCTCACATTCAGGGTTGTCAACTACGACCTTTTTCTTTCTGTACGCGAAACAATGAATGGGGGAGACCCTAAACGTGTTTGCATTTCGAAAAGGTATTAAGTACACATACGTTACTTAGGTGGCGGTACCATTGTGACAAGTCGCTTGAAGCTTTTTGGAAGGGTGGGTTTGGTTCGGTGCAGATGTGACGGGTACAGACATGTGATTCTGCACGATCAACCAGCTGCCGGCATAGCTGTGCACTGATTTAACACAATGCAGGGTCGGTTCCACTCGTGGGTGCCTCGGCTTTGTACGTATGCAGTAGGTAAGCAAACAAACAATGCTACAAATACGCACACTACAGCAGGGGATGGTGAGCTCAGGTGTGCGCTATTTCTACGTCACAGATTTCGCTAATGGCAACTAAGAAATTTCCTCACATGATTTGCTACGTAACGCTCTCCGTGTTACGTAGCAAAACATTGCCGGGCAGGGTGTATGCTGCAAACACATAAATATTATATTTAAACAGCAGTTTATCGACTGAAATTATTTAGTAGATAAGTACCGCCAATACTGAAATCCTAAAATATAAATTTCTCAGTAGGATAGTTGCATTTTGTTTGATGTTATTACCTACTTAAGTTAGTAGTGTGTAGGTACCTAAACAAGTACCTTCATAATCTTGTAAAGTAAAATACTATGAATAAATCTTACGACACTGCATATATTTCTGTTAACATTTGAAGTCAAAATTAGTTTTCCGAGCTACGTGCCTCCAATGGTCCTATTAACGTAACGTACAATACCGACATATACATATTTATCAACACCATATCATTGTCATGCTAAGCAATGCAGCTCTATTTAGCATTCGCGCATAATGTATGCTAGAAATTAACCGCCAATTGTGCGACATTGAGAGCTGGCATAGCGCACCACCTGCCCAGGGGTGTCCATCGCTATTTCCGCCATAGCGCACGTCCCCTGCGCACTGCGGCGCGCAGCTCGTGCCGCGACCGTTACGCACGCGCCCGCGACCTACCACCTGGCCGACGCAGCCGCTCGCACCCCGCCCCGCCACCCCTCACCCACCTCGGCGTGTACTTTATTTATCATAGATGAGCAGATGACACCTAATCTGATATTAACCTAAATCCTCGTTATCAGTAACAAATAGGTATGTATATTTTAGGAATTCACAACATATAAAGTGCAAGCTTGTGAAGAATGTCAAGTATACTACGAAAGAAAACAAAACACTTAGATACTATTAAGAAATAAATGAGATAATTATGCAGTAACAAAACAACATTGTGCCTACCTAAACAGGAAATGATATTGATAAAGATACGCTTTTAGTAAACACAAATAGATAAGAGATAAGTTCATAATATTGTGCTTCTTTCTATAGCTACTCTAATGAGTTTGACGTGGCATTCATTGAATGAATAGATATATTTATTTAATGTATTGTTTACCGTAGAGCAGCCCAGTCGAGTTGTTTACCGTTCCCAAGCCCATAATGAGATATAGAATTCATTCACAGGGCCAATTATGTAATGACTGACATTTAGTTTATTTAGATGACTATTTCACGCCGACTACTTGTTGAGTATCGTTCGATAAAGTGCCTGTTGATAGATGTGCCAATCAAAAGTTGTTGCTGATGCTCAGTTCAGAGCTATTCCGTTAGGGAATTGAGCTGAATAACTATTGTAATCAAATACTGTAATCAATCCCTGATTCAAAAACAGTTAAGTATTTTGTAAATACTCTTAAAGAGTTTCATGGTTTAAACTTTAACTATTCTAGCATAAAGCACATAGTAGGCGATTATGCGCTTACATATTGTGGTAAGCGGGTTGACTTATACATGTCGACTGAACTTATACATGTTTTTAAAATTATATACAGACAGAGGAGGTTGCTAAGAATAAATGATTGAAACAAATTTCAAATATTATACATTCTGTTCTGGTACATAATTTTTGTCTACGTAATGATGTTTTATACTATTTATATACTTATCTGTAATTTAAATAACAAATAAATAATAGGCAAACTAATACTCAATCCCGTCAAATGCCTTTTTATGTTTCCTATGTAAAATATAAAGAGATAAAATACAAATAGAGCTTCCCTATTTGTAATGGTTACAAAGGTCATAATTATTTATCACATGTTTGCGTATTCAATTTTAATACTTTCTTATGTATTTCAGAATAGTACCTCAGATCTTTATTAGTGACTATCGATTTCTGACATTAGTCATAGTCATGTTTACAATCTTTACAATCTGAGGAGTGTTGTCCATTTGATGTCAATCCCTTGACACATTTACTGGCTGAGTCACGAGGTAAATTTCATTGCTCGCGATCCTTGTCATCGTGATGCGGATAAGAAATATGACCGTTCAACTGCTGAGGAGACATTTTACAAGGCGCATCTACGAGTGAGTAGGTACATGTCGCTGACAATGCTCGCTATGACTAATTTATATATAACTAGCTGACCTGGAATACGTTGGCCATTTAAGTATATTATCCCGTAGCCATTGTTACGATTTTGTTGCCATGGTTAAGTCAAATTTTTGTTACGTCAAAAGTTTGACAGTAAAGCAGTTTATGTGGGAAAATAAAATAGTTGTTTTTACTATTTTCCTCGCATTTTTTTCATATGTTCTCTCCTTTTCTGCCTTGCCTGACCCAAGACAATCAGTTCAAAACCAAAATCAGCTAAATCGGCCCAGCCGTTCTCGAGTTTTAGCGAGACAAACGCACAGCAATTAATTTTTATATATGTTTAAGATAATTATTATACCAATTTTATGTTGTTAATATTTAAAAGTTTAGATAGGCACGTATTAAATTAGGAAATTAAGAACTAGCGCATTAAATTCTAGACATTATTTTGTTTTTGCACGAAGGGAAACGCCACAATATAATATGAGGCAGTAGGTACATTATAACAATTGATGTCACCTACTGCTCTCTGTCAATGTGACTCGGGAGTTCTCATCGAACAATAGTCCGTATGCATAAGTAGTTGTATCCTCAAAGTAACTTGTTCCTGTGAGAAGTGCCAAATTACCCATGGCTTGGTTGGACTGACCTGTGGGAATTAGCACTGGGCCCATAAAAACATAACAAAGGCCGTATGAACGTTACATTTCCGCGTTGGGGAAGGGGTTGCGAAACTATCTTTGATACACACAAGGAAATCTCTTTGTCGCACCAAACCAGTTCTCAACATTTCCGGTTAAAGTGATGTCCTAAATTATTATTCTTAAAATCCGTTGTGACACCTTTTGTGATACCTGAGTAATGACTATCGGAGCAACCACGATTTGTATTTCAGCACATAAGTAAATTTAGTATCGCTGAAATTTACTGTTTCGTTGAATTCGCATTACATTCGTAAATCATGTTTATTGATGGCCGCGAGC